>CAJGYO010000543.1:0-165547 GCA_904845875.1 Miscanthus lutarioriparius
CGGAGGTCGAGCAATGCGATGAGCTAGCCAAATGAGCGAGGAGAGAAGAGAACGTTCTTGTCTCGGGCGCGAAAGATGATAAAGCTGATAACACTACGGTGAAAAGCGGTCGAGAACTGTCACAGTGGAGCCTAGCCACTGACAACATGGTTGTGAGATCGAGGTTTTTGATTTAAATAAATCTTTAGTTTCATGCTTTATTAATGATCAATGTAGCTATGTCTTAGAAATTCTATTGTGTTGTCTTAGATTCTATTTGAACTATTGATGTATTGTTCCCATGTATCATGTACTTGGATTACCATGATGCGATCTTAAGTGATCCCATTCGTTTGTATCATGCATTGAGAATTTCTAAAGCGAATATAATCGGTGAAATTATCTTGAATCTGTATAGCCCGAGTTACGCCGCTCCATAGTCCTGGCCAGCAGCGATGTTGGCATCATAATACAGTGTGATAGTGGCGTGAATGAAACCGATCAGCCTCAATTGAGATGTTGTCGGTCTTTGTAAACAACTTCTAAATCTTTGGCGACCGTACATAAGTTGAAACAAATATGAAGCAAATAAATGGGCGATAAGTTGCCACATAACATTCTTATTAGGTCATGAGGGCCGGGTGGCGGCGGGCACCTTGACGACGTGGCAGGCCTTGAGGCTGATCGACTACTGCCCGCCAGCAGATCGAGGCCAGCAGCCTGCGCCAAGATCGGTGGCGCTGGCCGAGCCTGCGTCACCGGTCAACATTTCCGGTCGTCCATCGTCGACCACATAAGCGCCACCATGCATGGCGACAGGGCTTTCCATAGCCATAGCAATAAGTGAAAAAAATTAGTTTGAATTTAAAATTAGTTTACAAAAGTATTAAAATTAAAAAATTCTCTAGTTCCACCTCTAAACTCTTAAACTTTAGTCCCTATCCCATCGATGTTTAACATATACATGAAGTATAAATATAGACTATTTACAAAACTAAATGTATAGATTGAGACTAATTTGCTAGAGCAATTTTTTAATCATAATTAGTCTATGATTTGACAATGTGGTGCTTTCAGTAAACATGTGATAATAATGATTAATTAGGCAATAAATTCATCTCACGGATTCTTGTGAATTACGTAATTGTTTTTTTTAGTATCCGAACACCCATCACGACACCATGTGACATCCGATGTGGTACCTCTTAAACTTTAGCCCTACATCCTAACACTAAGCGCCTAAAAAGTTTGGTAGAACTACTGGCGCCTCCTATCGACTCTTGTTTTTTATTTGAAGCCGTTTGTCGTTAAGCAAAAATGGCTACAGTGATAGTTATAGTAATTTAAGTTAAGTTTGTAAAAGGTCTGGCCATGTTTTGGCTCCAGCTCTTGGTACAAAATCGGGTTTGGCTCTCTGGGCTCTTTGCAAAGGAGTTTTAGGCTATTTAGCGTCTTCTTGCAGCTCCGGCTCCTCTTGCTGTAGCCACAGTGTTCACATGATTGTTTTTCTCTCCTCACAAAATAAACTTGGGCGCTAAAGAAGTCACGTTTTGTGTGACTCCTCTAGCTCTAACTCCTTTGATACTGTAGCATAGACAAAAAGCCCGACTAAACAGACTCTTAGATTGCCGTTTGTCACGGCTCCATGACAAAAGGCACAAAAACTGGAGCCAGAGTCATGTCAAGCGAGCTCAAATTCTTTTTTATTCCTAGTGAAGTTTAATCAAGTTTTTTAAAAAATATTAAGGTTTATAGTACACAATAAATATATATAATATTTATTTGGTATCATAAGTATTAATATTTTTACTATATTCAAATTTAAATGAGTTTGATTCGGCACTATGCTGAGTTTGTATATACGCAAACACGGAGTAAACACAAAGGAACGGGAGAATCGTGGTGTGTTGGTCTAGATGACGATGTCTAATGACTGGGTTATCCCGGCCGTGCGCTCAACGTTTGGGCGGCTTTGTCTTGTGGAATGTATCAGAGACGGTGTCAAGGCGTCTCATGTATGAAAACAAAGTTTGGCCAGGCAAAACGACATTTCCATCTAGGGAGAGAACCACTTGTTCGCTGCAAATATCTTAGGCAGGAAGACGCCCGGAAATCGTCGAAGGTAGTAGATCTGACCTGTCACTTTCAAGGCAATTTTGGTCCTGTCAGTATGCTGATGGCGGAGGCGTTGGCGTGGCAGAAAGCTCTTGAAGTAGCTGACTAGCGACATTTCACGTATGTACTGGAGATGGACTCCAGCCATTTGAAGGAGCGATTAGAACGGCATCAAGGGATCTGGCTCCGGTGGGAGTTGCTGCATGATTGATTTGTTTGTTTACATCTTTTGAACGTACCTCAGGCGTAACTTCGTCAGATTTGGACATCACTGTCGGTTCAAAACCTCTTTCACTGTCGGATTTTGAGCCAAGCGGTGGTATCTCACGATGATAGGGTTGGCATCGCTTGTCGGTTAAACTTGACGATGATCAATCGGCGATTATGGTTCTAGAAACCACCCAGCGGTGTCGATTCATCTTTCTTGCCGGTTTGTAGTCTGGCAAACCCGGTGAAGGTTGCTTTAAAGTCGCCGGTTCTTAGCTCAAAGCGGCGGTGTTGATAAGCCACTGTCAAGTTCATGACAAACCGGCTGATGTTAGCCAAAATAACTCATGCTTGTCGGCTCATGGCTCAAAGGCGGCGATGTTAGAGAAAGCCAACCATATAGGTTGTTGCTTCTTGATGAACATTCATTTGTTTAACCAGCGATGATTAATTTATTTTAATTTATGTATTTTTTAAGTAAGTAGGTTTATTTCCGCTTCGTGAGGCAGCAGATCCATCAATATTAAACATTACAAATAACTGGATTTCGATTTAAATATTCTTATCAAGATCTTGATCCCTCAAAATAAAAAATTATTCCGATAAGATAAAGCTGCTTCTCCGGACTTGTTACAATACGGTACGCCGCTCACAGGTCATAATGATTCGCTTGAAACTTCCGCGGATTGTGTGGAATGGAAAAACTCCATCTTTTTCCAATACCTCGACTAAAATGAATTTTTGCCGACTCAAATTCACCATTAGCAGCGATCTTCATGTCTTGACCTTTCATGGTTTACATTTTCTTGCGGCTGTGGTTCAAAAAGATGATAGCCAGAGAGAATCGAGAAAATCATTTTCTTGAATGATTAAACGCCGCCGTGAAATAGGGATTATACACACAAACTTATATCAGCTTCTTCGATTTTTACCGATGTAATGACATTACTTACATTGCATAAAACCGCGTTCATTGTTTCCCCACGGTTATTTTGAGTACTTACCCTCCATTTCAACAACCATGAATGGGACCCAGCGTTCCCACCGATATGTCTTCTTCGGACAGCGACAACATTGAAAGAAAGCGTTAGAAAGCGGTATGTGATTGGAAAAATAATATGTTATTTGGATGCGGCTTACTAATTGGCTACCACCGGTGCATCCAGATGATGAAATGGTTTTTCTTGAGTCCACACCTCGGTCGATTTTTTGACAAAGATTAACACAAATGAAAGGCGAAATGAGTGGCTGCAATCACGAATCTCAATTATCGAATAATCTTAACGAAAAAAACATAAAATTAAAAAGCCAAGAGAACACATACTTTTCGCGGGTTGTAGGCTAGAAGTATGTGGGTTTTGTTCTTCATCTTGGATTGATAAAGAAACCATCAATCAATCTCTACATTTGAGGTCTTCCACATCACATCCATGGAGCTGAGACATATCTTCTCGATGACTACATTAAGGGTCCAAGAAGCCTATATTATCCCAATTGCTTTTAGAATGCAAAGGTTTGCTACACCTACATAAAATCAAAGAAGTGCAAAAGTTAACAATTTGTGTCCTAAGAGGTAGATTAATTGTAATGTCATTACATGTAAAGGTGCCCACATAGTCCATAAGCGTCCATCATTTGGTATCAAGAAGGCGTTCACGGTATAAATTTGGAACAAGCACTCACTCGACATCAATTTCTCTTCTTTAGGATAATTAAAACATGTAGCAAATGAGCAGGATAATAACCTCAAAACCAAAGTCCTCCGATCTGCATTGTTTGAGAGCCATGTAATATTCATGCAAGCGGGCGCATATATGTTTGTCAAATTTTTTATACTCATCATGTCGGAACAAAAGATTGCCCTTTCATACTTCATTGCGGGTATTACCGTCCTTTACATCATAATAGATGGTGCGGCCTCTTCATAGTTAATTAAAGGTTGCCTTGATGAACTTACATATCTTCCTTAAATCTTCATTGTATTGTATTTCGGCTCTTGTTGTAGCGTGCTTGATTACATGTTTGCCTTTGAATTGGGACTTCAACAAAAAGCGGAGGCGGTGATGAATAGAGATTGAGAAAAAACTAATACAATCTTCCTTCGAGATGTGTCTTTGTAAATTTTCCTTCCATCAAGTTTATGCTTGCTTCTACTTTGAGCAGCCTTTTTCTTTTTGTTGGTCCACTTTGGGAGGATTAGCGGTGAATCCAAGGATCTTTTCTACAGCTGCGAGGATGTCCTTGATCTTGTTTTGAGGGCTGAGGTGGAGGAGGAGGAGGATGATGACAAAATTTTGTTTTCGAGGCTGATGAAGATGGAGGAGGAGGAGGAGGGTCTCTTTACTCGGGGTGATGAAGATGGAGGTGGACGTGGAGAGAATAGAAGGAGACCTCATCTTCTCGAAGGGTGATGGCAAGGGATGAGGAGGAAGTGGTCTCTGTTGGGAGATGGTGAGTGATCATCGTGGGTGGTAGAGACTCGTAATCATCCTCATCATTAGAGGACAATTGGTGGTCAAGCAATGGCGCTTGTGCCAAGCCACTTGAGAGCCCTTGTTATGACCAACTTTTATTTTTGTCTTAAAAGCTACAGGGGTACTCAATGTGTACCTTGTTATACTTGATCAAGTATTCTATCAATGGTGATATAAAGCGTCTTTGTGGAATTAGGCGACCATTAATGGTCCCGTCTCCCCCGAGCCGGGCAGCCCGAGCGCCTGCTCTAATCCTTGTCCATTCTGACGGATGTACAACGACATTAGCCAGGTTCGATGATGTGCGTCCACCGGATGAGGCACATTCGCATCTTCTACCGTCCGACGAGAATTACGATCGAAATTCTTCTGCGACCCATAAAGGCTGTAGGCTAAAAAGCAGTGGGAGTAGGGTTTTTGTGGTACTCGACCCCTTGGACAGGCAAAATTTATTGGACTCGTGCTTCATGTGATTTTGCCTCAATCATGCGTCATTCTTTCTTCCATCTCTCTTAGTCGCCTCAAATACTACGCCTCTGATCAGCTCCTATCCCTCAGCTGGCTCCGGTGAAGTTAGATTCTTGAGGAATCTTTGGTTTCAAGGAACAACACGGTTTCTCTAGATGCGACGAGAGGTGCTCCTTGGTTCGAGTGCTTGGGTGAGCATGTCTTTCTCCCTATTAGAGTGCAGTCCCTTGCCTCACCTCCTTAGTTACACAGGAGATCCTCTGGATGAGTTTGCTCATGGGTTGATTTGTGGAGCTAAAGCTCCCGTCCTCTGTGTGGCGCATTCCTCCCCATACGAGGTATATTGCGATTTAGGCTCCCCAATGATGGTCTCAACCTAAGCGCCTTCCCGATCAAAGCGATCCATCTTTAAAGTTACGCTTCAAATTCTAGCATCTTTTTGGCGTAGCCACAGGCCGAGATGATGAGGATTCATCGCTTTACATAAGTTCTCCTTATTCTTCACCTTTCGATTCTAAGTACTCATCGGATACTTTTGTATTCATGAAATCCTGCGGAGAAGTCATACGCTTGCTAAATTATCCATCATCAAAATCGGCTCTTTATTTTGGAGGACAAAATTCTTGTACAATGTCCCCTTGAAATTCTTGAAGCATGTCCCTATGATTTCTTTTGCTTTTTCTTGACTAACTCCTGTCATACTCCGTTGGAAAAGTGAAATACTCTAGGATCTTGATGTCCCATATAATCCCTTCTCACTTTTAGGAACCCTCGCGGGTCATCATCTTTTCAATCCACTACGTACCTAATCGGGATGAAGTCCTAACAAGTAACCGAGGATAGTCTTGTATTTGGTCAAAGCTATAGGTGGTGAGAGTAGATCTACTGAATTCATTGAACTTCGATGAATGTAGCCGGTGTGCATTCCTACCATGAGGAATCTTTGACGTGCCTCGCTTGGATCTGGCCTTCCTTCTGCGAACCCTCTGGCTCCCTCGTAGGCGGAGTCTCTGCTAGAGACACCAAGTGGCTATGACCCTCTCAATTGATTAGCGTGTGGCTACATAGTCACATGATACCAATGTTACACAGCTATCTTGGTCATTTTGACCCGGATCGAGCAAGCCAGGATGGAATCTATGGCTGCTCATTCTCACCATCTGATTGGCACCATCACACGTTTGTTGGATCATGTGGCTCTCCGTCCCGGCGATATCGGTAGCTTCTTGTTGCCGATCTGTTCTTGACGATGGGGGTAGCAGTGACGATGAGTCACAGCTATGACACGATAAATGAATTGAGTTTTGGCTTGCGGACAACTACTAATATATATATATATACCTTGTATATATATATAATATATTTAATACAAAGTCTAATAATAAGTCCACATACAACAAAGTCAAATAATAGCATATGTTCACCTAGAACAAATTCATTGTTTAATTGACCACATACAACAAAGTCCACCCTCTTTGTTCTCTGAAACTAAGCCTACATCAACTTCCAAATAAGAAAAGCAATGACCATCGCCATAAATAAAAAAGCATGACATCTTTCCAAGAGCAAGGAGAAATTCTCCTAATCTTCACATCTCCAGCAGGGGCTTCTCTTCAATCTCCGGTGCCGGCGGATGGCCATAGTTTGCATTCATTGGACCATAGTAGGCGAGTTGCCCATGGTTTTACAAGGAAGGTCGGATCATTATAGTAGAGGCGCTCAAAGCTTGACTTACATGTTGTACTTTTTATGCAAATTACCGAGTAGCGATTGACTTGAGCATAGCAATCTTCTCGGAGTTCGATAAATCCTAGACATGTGACAAACTTGCACTACATACCATGCCATGGTTGCCTATATATTTAAGTAAATTAGGCATGTGGTAGAAAGTGGTAATGGTAACTCACTAAACAAGAGTTATTATTCAAGTTATATGGCCAAACTAAATCTATTTAATGTTACTCATCCTCCAAGCAATCCGGTGGCATTTCAAATGAAAAATTTTTGGGCTTTAAAGTCTATTTTACTAAATCACATAATACACATAAAATACTCACTTTTGCAATTATTGATCATGAGAGAAAGTAAAATAGCTTATTATGTGCATTGCTTTACCAAGTATTGCACACATAAGCTCTTAGCAGTTGAGAGATGCTTTTGGGAATGAAGATTGTCAAAACAACTTTGTCTAATCGCATGGGTGATTAGCACTTGAGTCATAGACTTATTTGCTATCTAGAAAAAAAAATGGAGAAAGTGACCAATGAGGCCGTGGTTGACGTTTCATGACAATGGAAGGAAAAGGGTGTAAATATGATCTCTATTGCTAGAAGTTGAATTTGATACTAAAGTGATACAGAGTTCATGAATTAACATAATACACATGCCCAAGAAAAGTGATATGATGACGGTGATGTCAAATTGCTCGGTTGTGAGGATACTGAAACTCTCTTACAAGTGAAGAGTAAGAGGCGGTTCCATATAGCAAGACCGGTTAGCGTTGAAGGCCTAGGCCCTCGATTGATGTGGCTAGAGAAATAAAGCTACTTCTACATTGGCTGGCTTTACTCTTGTATCCCTCAAATACTCGATAGTGCTTTGTCACGAAACAATGGGACATGATAGTTATATGCATGTTACATTGCACGATTGACAAACTCAGGATGGTTGTACCATGCTCCTAAGCAAGTTAGACAAGATGCTCTTTAGCAATGATGGGTGTAGGGGCTATTGCATTTTTAAAACTAGAGTATAGCGAGATATTATTTAACGAGATGTACATATATTAGTTCTATAGGTCTAAAATATATATATACCCATCCTCACATCCAAAAACATTGAGCATCGGTGGCACCTCTGAGACTAGACATTCATGATCAAGCTGTATGCTAGCATTGCAATAAAATAGCGATAACATAAATTATGGCAAGTAAATTATCATATCAAACAATAAGTTGTAGTACTTGGTAAATGAAAAGCCTCTCTTGATTCAAGTAAGCACTGTGAGACAAGTGGGACATTTCATCCAGAGACACATGGCAGGCGGTGAGCCATGCACTCACCGTGGGGTGGGAATAGCAATTTGTCCGCGCTCCTGAGCCTCGGCGGTGGGAGTGCAGGCGTGGAGGAGGAGGGCACTGGCAGGCATCGTGGACGAGAGCGAGACACGGCGGCCTGTGATGCTCCGGCTTAGAGGCGGCCAGACGTGGCGTGAGGCGGTGCTCCGGCAGAAAGCGGGGAGGGATGGCTTGAGGTTGAAATGAGTTTGGATAATTTCAACGCGCCTCTTTTATACGATGGCTCATCCTTTGCACGATTTTGATTGTAAGGCCGGCGGTGATGGGTACCTCACTCTCTGGGTCATTCCCCGGCCGTGATGATGTGGTGTATGTAGTTAGGTGTTAAGTAGGATAACTTTTTGTTTTGTTTCAAACTTCTCCCTCTTTGGCGCATGTGATTAAGACCCTCAACTTAGCCCGTGACCCGTGTTGAGTCGGTGGCTCAAATTTTTGTTCTATTTTATAAATTATTAATTTACTTGAAATAGCTCATCACTCTGCGGTTTTGATTGTAAACCGGCCGACGTGATGGGGTACATCCTTCTGCGGATCATTCCCCAAACCGGCGATGATGTGGTGTGGCGATTAGGTGTTAAGTTAGTTGTTAAGTAGGATAAGTTTTTGTTTTGTTTGAACTCCTCCCTCTTGGCGCGATGATTAACACCCTCAACTTACCCCCGAGACCCGTGTTAAGTGTTCCGAGTGGCCCAAATTTTTTGTTCTATTTTATAATTTATTAAGTGGCCTCAAGGTCAAAAGGAAAAAAGTAAATAACCCTAAGCACATATCCTATACTAGCCATGCTGATTAAGTCTCTGAACTTCTGCGGTAGGAGACCCGAGGCATTCCGAACACGAATTTGGCACAATTTTTTAAATTTTTAAATATCACTTTGCTGGTTTTAAAATAAACCGATAGTGATAACCGATATCCTTATCGGATTATTCTCATCAATCACGGTTTTTTGAAGCAAGCGGTGATGTTTATATATAATAAAAAATTCTTTTTTATATCTTGAATAAATAGAGGCATATGTATTCCTATGTAAAATGGCTTGAAATTTTTGTAAGCTTGTACACCCAAATTAAGACCCCCACAGGATCTTAGGTTTTTTCTAATCGAGTTTTTGTTTATTATATTTTTACGTGTCTTTGAATGAGACAAAAGAGAGGTGAATTTCATCTTATACCCAATAGATTTTGTCATCCACCTCCTAAAATTCTTATCCCTAGGGCACATTAGAGCTTGTGTAAGAAATTTGCTGCCGTTGCCGACGTTTTAAATCGTGACATCAAAACAAACACCTACAATTTTGGTATATGCTCTTTCCATCTTGCTTTTTTGTGTAAAATGTGAATCCATTGATCTCATACCCTTAATTACTTAAGATATGTACTCGAGAAAGGTCCCTTGACTAGGTATCCGATTGATTACCCAACTTTATTCCAAGTAGCGTTACAACTTGTTGACAAATTCTGCTTATATTTTTTTATCACGTGGCTTGCATGACCTACTCGGATCTGAGTTTACAGCGATTACATGCTCATCAATGTATGGCATCACACCCTCGACTGGCTGGAGAGGCAATGAAGGCAGTATGCTGTCTGAAAGAAACATGATGCGTCTCTCTTATGTGATTTCTCCCCAATCGTTTATTTACCCGTAGTCTTCCCTCGTGACGAGATCTTTGGAACTTCGACCCTTTTGATGTCGAGATAATATTTGCGAGAACTCAATGGCCTCCCCATTGACCATCCTTCAACCATGCCCTTATACGGCCTAAATCTATTCTAACATACCTCCACAGCTTTCATCAATCTTTCAAAGGGAACATCTAGAAAAGCGGTACATTGGGCCAAGGGCTCTAATTTGGTCAACAAGATGAATGGCGGATGCAATGAGATATCAAAGTAATGGTGAGAAATGCATCTCAAGCCCTAACGAGAGTTTCGGCTATGTCGCTTCTTGTTTGCTCTAAGCGTGGACATCAATGACCTTTTGAGATCGCCTTTGTGAAGAGCGAGCAAAGCTTTATGATTGGGTGCATACTTTGGGGGAAGGATACCATGAAAACAGCGAGGGGCGGTGAGTCATAATAACATGGCGGTCATGGGCCTTCATAGGGCCATAGTTGAACTTGAGTTCTATCATGTTTACTAGTCTCTTTGGGTTATACGATGGCCGTCGGGACTTTAAGTTCATTAAAGAAGAGAAAGAAATAAGCGTACGTTTTTTCCTTCTTCAATGTCCATGGCCTTAAAAGAAAGTTTAAAGCGGCCATTCTCTAGCTTCTACAGGATCACGACTCCTTCACGATTTCCAAGTGTTGCATGTCGGTGATGTGGCTAGTGAATCCTTCAATGTCCCCCGGTGTCCATCAAGGTGTTAAGAGTGTTAGCGCACATATTTTTAGTGATGTGCATGGGATCAAGACGATTAGGCGTACACTCAAAATGGCCGATAATGTAGTTTTCGAGAAAATCGATTTTTTCTTCCAAGCGCTCTGCTCGGTATTTGCTCTTGCATTGTCCCCCCCTTCCCAAGGACAACCTCGGTTTGTTGAGTACTCAAAGTATCGCATGAGCCCATCTCGATATTTTTGGAGCTAAGTGTGTCTCAATAGTCTGCAGTTGAAATCTTTTACATTCTGCGGTAAGGATGATCCTTAGGTAGGAACCTCGGTTGTCCCATATAAACTATCTTTGAGTTATTTGGTAGATTTATCGCATCGGTGTCGTCCAAGCACTCGACACATCTAGTATAACCTTTGTCTTCTCTCCGGGACAGCGAACCTCGACACTGGCTGGTCGGTGATTGTAGCGATAAGTACTCCCTTGATCGTGATATGTTCCTTTTTGTACTTGTCCCAAACATCAGGGTACACCCTTTTCAAAAGATCTCCACTAGTTCGCCGATCTTTGGTTCTACAAAAACACATCGATGTCATTTCGGAGTTGTCTTGGCCCTTGGATTAGTAGTGGCATCTGGATGTCTGACCGCTTCATACAGACCCAAGGTGGAAGGTTGTATATCCATGGCGTCACTAACCGGGTGCTATGATTGCTTCTAACTTTGGTGAGAAAGTTCATCCATCTATGCTCAAAAGCAAACCAAAGGTGCCTTACCTCTCCACCGATGTCCTTATAGAACATAGTATTGATAGTCCTCGATCATGCCCATCGGTGAGGGTGCCCATCATTATATCTTTCTTCGCTCTTCTCCATGCCGGTACCATGACATGGTGACTTTGCACATACAAACTTGACCTATGCACACAGGGAGCTATGGGAAATACCAAAGCGACCTTCTGGGACCTCCTCTGGTCTTGGTACCCTTATCTAATGGCCCTTTTTTTGTACCCGTGGAGCTTCACACTTGGGGCACTTGTCTAAGTCTTTGTATTTTTCTCCATGGTACAATATGCAATCATTGGAACACGCGTGGATTTTTTCAACCTCGAGGCCGATGGGGCAGATCATTTGCTTGGCCAAGTATGTCTTTTTCGGCAACTCGTTTTTCTAGGAGCATTTTCCTTATTATACCTAACAACTAATCAAAGCCTTTATCGCTCAATCCGTTTTATCGATTTGAACTCTAACGACCGATATCGACTTCCGGTTTGCTCATTGGACAATTCCTATACAATGGTGTTTTGCCATCTTGTCTCATTTTCTCTAACTTTCTCATTTGTCTTTCACTAAGACATCCGGTTTCTACATTACGTAGCTTGGTGAGAAATGCCATCGTTATCCTCGGTGTCGTCGGCTAAGCGTGTTCCTAAATACATTATTAAAGCTTGTGGCCATAGGTTCCCATAATGACACGGAGTTCCTCAAATCGACATCGTGGATGGCTCACGTCGGGGCATGTCCACATCATCATCGTTTTCCTATAGAACATTCACACCAACCTCATCATGCATAGTCCATTTAGTATAGTTTGGCATGAACCTCTGGTAATCAAGTGCGATGTTATAGACTCAATTTGGCGAAAGTTCATATGATTCTTACCAATCTTTGCATGGGCGAAGAAGCGCGGGGTTCCCATTCCCGGCGCATGGGATTTGGCATCGATGATAAAAGCGGGCGGCGCCATGCATATACCGCTTGTCCGTTCGGGACGAGATGCATCACTCTCGATCCATCTCTGCACAAAAAATCTTGAGGCAGTAATTTTAAAGAATTAATAAGAAATCAAGCTTCATGAACAATAATTATAGCTCGAAAGTATCATTTTTGGCAAACATTATTGTACACTAATTATTGGAAAATTAGTAGCCCGGCCATGTAAATTGAAAATCATAGTAAAAACAATTGCTCGGCGCCCAATAATGAAGAACATCTATTCTACTCTACTTCTAGAACTAATTATAGCATCACATACTAACAATGATGATCTTGACCACCATGGAATAATTAGCTAGGTATTTAAATGTGTTCATAGACACCAACCGTTTGGATGATGGATTCACCATAATTTGAGCCTTGCATAAATGTCCAATTGAAAAGTGCTCTCTAGAATGGAGAAAGAACTAGAATGAGAATCAAGCAATGTAGCCATCAAAAGCAAGCTAATTAAACAACAAAATCAAAGGAGGCGGATGTTTGTTACTAACCTTAAAGCAAAAAGATCAAGACATTCTTTAAAATCCAAGCATTAGCTTCATGGTGAAAAGTAGCGCAACAATGGAGAGGAAGGGTCCAAGCAGCAGCGCCTCTGTTCTCGGAATGGAAGAGAGGAGGAATGAGAGGGCCAGGCTGCAACCTTTTTGTGTTGTAGGCTTATCACCGTCGGTTCTTAGCTAGAACCGAAAGCGGTGATAGAAACCGATCCTGTCGGCTCTTGGCTTAAACCGGCGATGATGAGTGGCATAAAACCTTTGCGGTTCAAGCCACAAACCAGCGATGATGTGGTCCTTCACTATCGGTTTTTAACCCAGCCCCAATCATTTTTCATTTTAAGCTCATAACTTGGCGGTGAAGGTACATCACTACGGTTCTCACAAATCAAGCGGTGATAATACTGGTGATGTACCGCAAATACTGGCGTAGTGCATGTAACAAATGCGTACGCGAGCTTGCTAAGCACTAGTAGTAGGAGTTGGATGTCGGCCAATCTCATGTATGGACATACTCATTTCCAATCTCTATAAATGCTATGATAGCTCGGGATTTAGTTGAGTTTGAGTTTGCTAATAATACAAGGCCGTAGAGCCATGCTTGAAATAAAGAATGCTGAAATTATACTCGCATGATCATGTCTAAAAAATTACCTTGCGAGTTCTTTTATTTACAAAGCTACTCTCTCCATTCTAAAAGCAGGTCATTTTAATTTATATATATATTTTTAATATATATTCAGATATAATATATATAAATATTTTCTAAAAAATTATAGACTTGTTTGGATCCTATGGTCTAAATTTTAGTTATGTGTATAACAAAAACTATGTGTCTAAAAAGTTAGAACAACTTACATTTTGGCCGATAGAGTACCTATTAAGTTCCTCGACATGGTGTCTCTTTCTTAAAATTGATTTATAGATGTGATGGTTTAAAGTATCTATTTAGAAAGGATCTTTTTTAGAGCAATTCTAAAGCCTCCATAAACTTTAATCACCACTAGCAAACATGCTAAGCAATGCAGTGATAGAACATATATCTTTGTTATATGGTCACTTGAGCGACTTGTGGCTCAAAATTTATGTAATTGTTGTGTGATTTGTTCGAATCACGGTTAGAATCGAACTCCATACTATCATAGGGCGCATAAAGTCATACGGTTCTAACTTTCGTATAGAAAGCAGTCCATGGTCTGGGTCCTGGGCGACAATAGAGAGACACAAAGCATTGTGAGAAGTAAAAAAAGACAGATAGAAGAATTACTTTTATCTTTATTATTATCAATAAATATGTCCAAATGTATAATTTGTTACGTGGTGCTTGTGGCTGTGATAATAATAAGCAAGCTATTTTGGTCCCATTTAATTGGGCTTGACCAAATGTTAAATCAAGATGTAGTGAGCATTCGGATTATTAGTACTTAAGTGACCAAGTTCATCCATTGCCCACCTAGGTTACATCCACACAAACTTGTATTACGTAACTTTTGTACGTAGCATTTTGCAGAAAACTCACCATCATATCTTTTTTCAATTGAAATCTTGTCAATAACTTATCCTAACAACTTTTTACATGATCTTTATAACCCAACCTTGTAGTGCAGCGGACTAAAATTACGATGGGACAGGTACTAAAGTTCAGCGTACAAACTTATCATAACAGGCTCCACTTTTGTAGTACAAATTTTATATAAAATTTCACGAATAACATAACTTATACATACATACATATATATATATATATATAAGTTTTATTATTCAACATCATCCAAAATAATTACACAACTTATGCAGCAATTTTCTTTTACATAATTTGTCCTAGACAAACTTCTCAGCCTAAATAATTTTGTTCATAGTACATAGAAGAAAAATATATAGATTAATATAAAAAAGAAAAAGAAGGAAGGGAAAAGTAAAAGAAGCGAGAAAACTGGGACGGACTCTGTCAGTTTACGGCCAGATGTACCATCGATTCCAGGTCGAGCCAACAGCCGCTGAACTGAGGCAGTTGTGAGGCTCCCACGGCGCTAGCCCTGCAGCAGTGCCGTGGACACAGTCGTATTGGAGTTGTTCCTGAAGCAGAACGCCGGCTTGGACGGCGCCTGGAAAATGACCGTATTGCTGCCAAGCATCACCACGACTGAGGACATCACCGGTCGGGCCGTTGGATCTCCCTGGGACACTGGCAGCCCTATGTGGATGCACCTCAGCACATCGGCCTCCGGGATGCTGCTGCCGCCCATGTTCAGGTCTACCAACTCCACCACCGTCCCGGTCTCCCAGTGCTCCCATACCTGCAAGGTGATATGTATGTAGTGTCTTCTTGAGTGTAGCAAATAAGGGGTGTTGGTTCTTTTTCACTAAATTTTAGTCAGCATCACTGTCGGATGTTTGGCACATCATGGAGTATTAAATATAGATTAATTCTGAAACTAAATATACATATTGAAACTGTTTTGTGAGAGCCAAATTTTTAAGTCTAATTAGTTCATTATTTGACAATGCGATGCTACTGATGGCAATATGCTAATGTGGATTAATCATGTTTAATAAATTTCATCCCGTTGATTCTTGGCCGGATTACGTAATTTACTTTTTATTAATATTCGAACACATGCGTGCGACACATTCTAAACTTTAGTCGGCAGATGTTAGTACTGTGCTTACAGTGGTCAAAGGTCTCAGACTGCTGGGTCGTCATACTGCCGTCGTTATTACTATTGTTCTTCCTCCCGTGACGATCTCCAGCACCATGACTCCGAAGCTGAACGCATCCGACTTCACGGAGTAGTTCCCGCGCATCAAGTATTCTGGCGCCATGTACCCACTGAAACGAGAGACGAAGTAGAATTGCAATCCTTAGTTACCTAGCTAGAGATCGATAAGCTAGCCGAAGCTGAACAGAAGGCTAGCACTGAGTTCTAGCTAGTACTGACTAGGTTCCCACAACGCGGTTGGTGACGGCCTGTGTCTGGTCTCAGCCGAAGATCCTGGCCAGGCCGAAGTCGGAGATTTTGGGGCTCATATCTGCGTCCAGCAGGATGTTGCTAGCCTTGAGATCACGGTGGACTACTTTGAGCTGGGAGTCCTCGTGGAGAGTACTGCAGTCCCGAGCGATGCCGTTTATGATCTCGTACCTCTGCTCCCAGTCCAGCTGCTGCTCACGTTTATCAGTACCGAAGAGTATCAGGTCGAGACTCCGGTTGGGGACGAACTCGTAGACGAGCAACCGTTCTTGCTGCTCCAGGCAGACGCCGACGAGCTTGACGAGGTTCCTGTGCTTCAACGGCATTCCAACGCGAGCTCATTCTTCAACTCCTCCACTCCCTGCGTCGAGCTCTTCGACAGCCGTTTCACCGCTATCTCGTCGCCATCGGGGAGAACACCTGGATGAACCAAAGCAACAAGCGCTGTGATTCTCGTCACCATCGCTGTGTGTACTAGGACATTTCGGCCAGTCAAGTACCTTGTACACCGCTCGAAGCCGCCTTCCTTAAGCTTGTTGGTCTCGTCGAAATCCCCTGTCGCGGCCCGCAGAAGTGGACGTCCATCATCATCAAGTCCACCGTCTCCGTGTCCTCAGCTTCAGCTGAATACATGGGATCTGTTCAATTCAAGGAGAATTGGATTGTTCAGGTTAATTTCACCAAGCGTTTCAACTTTCAAGTTGTCAAAACTGTAGACTGATATTACATGGCATACATTTCTGTTTCGCCTGTTCAATGGGTCGCTGACGCTTCCAGTAACAGAGCAGGCAACAAGGTTCAAGGCTGCAATACTTGGCAGTAGAACTGCAACGATCACGACCAGGATACCGCGCTTTCTTCCCCTATGTGAGCAAACATCACGTCAAATGTATGTTACAATTTAGTACGGACAAGTAAGGAGTTAACTTTTTCTACAACTACAACAAGGAGTTGAGTTGAATTTTCATAAAGTTTAGAATAATATACCACAACAATTTAGATTGGTCACATGTAAGTATAGATTTTTAGTTAAGAAAAGAGAGTTCTTGGTGCCTGAATTTTGAGACAACTACTTTGAGACAATCAACTAGTACAATTAAAAGGACAACTTATAAGAGATAATTCATAATTTTTTCCTAGAGGCAAACAATAATAAAATTACATATTATTTGCACATTGAACAATAAAAAAAATCAAGCACCTAAAATACAGGAGACATGGAATTTTTATGTCACAAAAACTATTTTCGACCCATGCCAACTTGTCAAGATTATAAATTCATCATTTATCTCCCACGCGGGTGCATGACATTTTGGTTATGTATATCAAACAAACGCTTTAATGATGAACTCACCTTTCCCGGCTGCCGGCGGCGTCCCAACAAGTTGGCTGCAGAGCTGAAGCCGGCGCTGGTGCCAGTGCCGGTGCCAGGCTCAGAGATCGGTGATGCCAGCCGAACCATTGCCGGTCCATTGAAGAAGGAACGATCTCGTACCGGTAGCTGCAGTTGATGCCAAGCACCCTGCCTCCGATATAGTCATAGAACGACCCTGGTGCCCCGCTACGGCCTCGGCGAACAGTTCCGACAGTGCGCCGGCGTCTGATCCGGCGTGCACTGCGCCAGGCTGTACGCTTCAGGAGAACTCCTGGTTGAAGTCAGCTCTCCTGTCGCGAACAGCCGCGTGGAGTTGTTCGCGGCGTATACTGACAGTGGCGTTGATGAGGGCGGCCAGGAGGCTCTTGAACTGGGCCGGGTCCGACGTAACATTTGCGTTGAAGTTGATGGTGTACGTGTCGGTCGTTGGGCCAGTGTCGGCGCCAGGAAGGTGAGCACGTCGGAGTAATGGAGGATGCACTGGTCGTAGTAGATGGTGGCGTCCATGTCGTAAGGAGCAGTCGTTCGGGAGGTCTCTGAAGGCTTGAGTAAGGCAGCTGAAGCAGGCCGTGGCGTTGACGTCGCCGCAGCAGAGCCCCATGCAGCCCCAGAGCTGCTCCGGGATGGTGCCGACGACGGTGGTGGCGAAGAGGACCGGGATGCGGAGGCGTTCTTGGGCAGCTTGGCCGCAACTAAGTCGAGATGAGCCTCGTACGTGCCGTTAGGCAAAGAAGTAGTTGCTCTGGCCGCACACTGGCCAGGTAACCTGCGACGGGCACCACGAGCAGTGCAGCGGGCAGCGGAGCAACAGCAAGCAGGGGGCAGGAGGTGGTGAGCCATTCTGCTAAGGTAAGGTAGGAGGACAAAGTTGCTAGGAGTCAGGATATGTAGACGAGGGTAAATTTGTCACTGTCCGACACGCAAACGCCGACCCACTGACCACAGAAAATGGCAATGCAAAATGTTTTATTAACCGGTTGCAGGGCCGTTCCTGAAAGATTTGTGGTTGGGGGCGGTGGGGTGTTTTTAGAAGCCTCTTTGGCATGGCTTATGTAAACGAACTTAAATCTATTTTGCATCAAATCGAGCCTTTGTGGCGTGAAGCCATTTTATAAGCGGGGTTAAAATGAACTAAAGAAGCTGAGAAAAGCAGTTTTTACGGCTTCAAAGCTTAAGCTTCACCGGTGAAGCCGTTTGAATCAACCGTGCCAAGGGCCTTTAATTGGATCAGAACATCGGGTCAGCTGTCAGCGGATGAAATTCTTCCTCGGCAAAATACTAAACTTAGCTCCATCGATTAAAGGCCCCATTTGAATTAGTTTGAATTTTAAAAACCAGTTTTGTCCCTAGTTTGTAAAATTTGGATTACGAGTAAAAAGCCGATTGGGGTGTTTGGATCCCCTAGTTTTTAAGAATCCGACTTCATTTATTATTCTTTGGATGACAAGAAACTTGCAAAAGCTATGTATAAGAATCTAGCAAAAATTGTCATAAGAAACTTGCAAAACTAGGCTATTTAGATTCCCACACAGTTTCCAAAAGTCAGATTCTTAAAAAGCGTAAGGCTCCTTTGGATGTATGGGAGAAAAAAGCCTATGTGTTTAAACCGCAAGAAGATTTCTTCCATGCATATGACACCCCTCCCCCTCGGATGTAGAAAGCCCTGTCAATGCAAATTTCCTCAACGGTTATTTGGGGGAGATAGGGATACAGATCCCGGTCCACTAAGAAAATTTAGAAAAATCAGAAAAAAAAAATTCAGAAAGTTTAACTTGACCGACCATGGACCATGTTACAAAGGATGGCAATAAAAAAACATGATTTTATACTTAAGAAATAGTAGCCAACGTTGGCAATAGAGAAGATTACACACTAACTAATCTGATAACCTGTTTTCCATAGTGACATATAGAGCAACAATTAATCTGCTGATATCTGGAGCTACAGCTATTGCTTGTGATAATAAAAAATAATGTACGTATTATTTAATGGCAACATCAGCATATTACAACCACAAGATAATCAGTAACTATGCTATCACAAATCCACTACAAGTCCATCTTGTAACCAGCATCAGTAGCATGACAGCGAAAAAAAATAGGCAAAACATGTAGATGAGCCCTGCAAGATGGAGAAAGAAGTCATAAATTGATAGTCTGTATATTTCGAAATAACTTCAATATTTTGAATTTCATAGAACTGAAAATAGAAGTATATATATGAGTATGATAGTCGTGCACTCTATATTATGGTCTGTAGCTTCAGTCAATCTCAGACTGACCAAACAGCAGCAATAGATTTAATATCTCATGACTTAACAGCTACAAAGTAATCAACTAGAAAATGCTTGGGAGGCATTGCCGCACCATCTTAGAGGCCTATCAGGGCTGAATTTGTGTTGAACCTTTGAACTCGTCTCTAGTAGTTTGCAAGCATCCAAATTCCTTTCTTGCTTTCATCTGAGTGCTGCAATAGAGCCTAAAATTGTAGCTAGTATGTCCCCATAAAAGAACTTGCAAAAAAACTTTTGAGTGACCTTTATCAAATATAGCATGGTTCCTTGTGATCCATTTACCCAACAAAAGGCAGGAGCCCCAAGCAACAAAAGATGATTATGTTTGTAACCCTCTAGCTTTGACCAATTATTAAAAAGATGGTTGGTGTTTTCTTGGTGGTTTAATGCTAAACAAAACAAAACAGGACTAAAGAAAATCGATACAATGATAACCAAAACAAAAAGTGTTGGATAGTTTTTTTTGAAGGTCGATAGTTTTAGATTTGCTGAAAAAACAGCAAGCCGAATGACATACGGTGAATTGGTGACTACCAGTGAGATCTATCTCAACAGGAACTACTTGGGGCGATCCATAGCGTGGGCTGCAACTGATGCTTCACGAGAGAAAAGGTCGGAGGAAAATTCAAGCATTGGCGTGCCATTGCAAAGACCGATGATGCTGAAGGAGAAGCCACGCCATCACGAACATCTTGATGTCTCAATGCTGAACCAAATAAGAAAATCCGTGGCAAGCTAGTTTTAGTATCGGAACATTTTGTAAGAGGAAACCCTTACAACGAGTAATCGTCGTGCGGTACTATTGTTTTTTAGAACAATGCAGTACTATTGTTGACCACAGTAAGGCCAAGGACTTATTTGGGTGCATTTGTGTCCACTTCAATCTTGATCCACGTTTGTTGGGGTGAATTGGGGTGGAATTTTGTTTGAGCTTCAGCTCTTGGCGTTAGCTTTATGAAAGATGGCTTGTGCAAAAGCTAAGGTTGTTTAGCAAACCCAGTTTCCTCCCCTCCGCTTGGCCATAGGAGTGCACTACAGCAGCGACAGCGGGCCCGTCCTTGCCGCCTTCTTCAGCGGAGTTCAAGATCCAGCCTAGGACACCGAGCAGCCGCAGCAGCTTCACCACCAGTAGCTGTAGCAGCATCACCATCATCAACCCCGCTCCTCGACTCAGCCCGCTTTCCGAGCCACGAATCCTAGGCTCTGTGAGCTCACCTCGTTCACGGATCAGGGCGATGACAAGAAGGTGGCACTGGGGCATTGATAGCCATGTAGCTTCGCCGCCAACTAGGGGTGGCGGCGCCTTGGCCAGATCTCTGAGCAAGAGGGGTATCGGCGGTGCTTTCGAGTAGGAGGATCTTGGCGCTACTCGAGCAGAGGCGATGGCAACTTGAGGACTCAGCATAGCAGCTTGTCTCTGCCGAAGCGAAAAGAAACTCTGAGGTGAAAATAGCGTTTGATCACTTGGCGGTGACAGGTGGTTAATTTTCACTCAAAAGCTATGGGAAGCTACTCAATATGAGCTATACAGCTTCCTGTGTAATGTTAGCTTTGGTGGGCTTCCTAGCTTGTGAAACCTGATCCGAGAAGCTAGTTGTTTGTTTGAACTTTGAGCTTCTAAGGTCAAGGTTACATATTAGGCGTTAGGTGCTCTCTAGGAGGTGACCCACGCCAAGAGCCTAAGCGAGCCTAAGCGTTTTAAGGCATTTTTCTAGGCGGTGGCTAATACATGCATAAATACTTAAAAGAAAAGGAAAATAGAAGACCGAGTGGTCATAGAATGGGAGAAAGAAAAGAAGGCCCATTTAATAACCCAAGTCTCCCACAGTCCCACCGTGCCCCCCACTACATCATATCCCTCCCTCCCAACCTCTCTGTTCCCATCTCTCTCACTCCCAAACTCTGCTAGTTCACATCCTTTCGCCCGCTCCGTTGCCACCGCCGACATCGCCTCCATCCCCACCAATTGTTGCCACCCCATGACGTTACCTTCTCACCCACTGCATTTTGATGTTCATGTTGCCCCCACGTCCCTACCTCGGCGGATCTATCCAAATCCGCCACTATTGAAAGCTCTAGTTTGGTTTTGACTAATTGATGAAACCCTAGGTAATAACCTTTGGAGGTAATAACCTTTGGCTCTAAGTGAAATATGAGATAGGTTGGCATGCACCAAGCATTGGAGCAAATGAATGATGATCATAATAGCCGGTGATGGCCACGGTGATGATCAAGTGCTCAAGCTTGGAAAAAGAAGAAAGAGAAAAATAAAAGCGGCTCAAGGCAAATGCATATTTAATAGGAGCATTTTGTTTTGTCACTCAAGACACCAAGTGAGTGTGAGTGGGGTTTAGGATAGATGCCGTATTATTAAGAGGGTGAGACTACGTATTGAAATCACGGTTATCAAAGTGGCACTAGATGTTCTAACTCAATGCATATGCATTTAGATTCTAGTGTGTGCAACATCCTTGAAAATGCTTTGTGAAAATGCTAACACACGTGCACAATAGTGATACACTTGGTGGTTAGCACTTAGGAGCCGAGGGTGAAGAAGTTGAAGTTGAAAAGGAGGAGTTTGGTGTGACCGGACCCATTGTGGTGACTCCGGTCACCCTAACGAGAAGAGAAAGCGTGACCTCGGGTCCATGGCCCGGACCCTAGTGGAGGCATAGCCGGACTCACTGGGGAACATTGTTCCGGCTCACAGTCATTGTGATGTGGCGCGGGAGGCCGGTGCAAGTGAGGACCGGACTCTAGTCGAGTTCAGTCATGGTCGAGCGAACGCGTCTGATCGTGAAAATCCTCTCTGGATGCTTACTGGACTCAACCAGACTCTGCTCGTGGGTGTGTTCGGTCATTCTTCGATGAGTCGGTCTCTGGTTTAGTGGTCTTGAGCGTCGCTTGATCGAGACTTTGCTCTAGTGAGTTCGATTAGCGTCACAGCATGAGCGGTCACAACTTGAATATTGGCTGGCATTTGTGACCGTTGGGAATCAACACCGGCATGTGAAGGAGGTGACACATGGCGTGAATCCGAGGACAGAACCTTTGGGTGCGGTGGCGTCTGGTCACCTTGCATAGGGAGCCCAATGATGAACCTAATGGCTCTATCTTTGGAGGGGCTCTATAAATAGAAGTTGGCGGCTTGGGCTCACTCTCTTGGCCATTTCTTTTGAGAATACACCTAGTGAGCCTAGCCATTCCTCTCTAACTCATCTTGCTTAATTGATTGACATTTGGTGAGATTGGAGAGAATCCAAGTGCATTGCTTTGAGTGATTGCCTCTAGAAGCACTTGGTAATTACATTTCGTTGTAGATTTAAGCATTACTCTTGGTGGTTGCCGTCACCTAGATGGCTTGGTGCTTGCGAGAATCATTGAGCGGAGGAATGTGATTGCCTCCGGGTCCGATCGGTGGATTGTGAGGGGTTCTTGTGCCTTCCCGTGGGAGATCATGAAAGGCAACTCTAGTGGATGCTCGTGGCTTGTGGATCCACATCTTGTGTTGGTTGTCTTGGCACCCGGTGGCGGGTTAGGCATGTGATGCCGATTAAGCGCGTGAACCTCAAAGTGGGTGAATCGCTACCATGAGGGACTAGCTTGCCGGCAAGCAAGTGAACCTCGGTGAAAAATCATTGTGTCGATTGATATTCATTGTGATTGATTTTTAAGCTTGCACGGATTCGGTATAACCATTCTATCACTCTCTTGTATTTACATTCTTACTTACATGTGTAGTGATAGGCAGCCAGTTGCTAGAGTGCTCTCATGTTTAGCTAGTTGCCTAGCTTGTTAGTTAGTTGATTAGTTTTTTGCTAGCTAAACTAGTTGTAGAGAGTAGCAACTTAGCCTTTGTGTGTCTAGAGACATTACTCAAAAAGAATTGTGGATAGATGGCTTTGCCTATATGATTAGAGCTAGAGCAAAATGCTATTTCGCCATTTAGTGTACTAATCACTTGCTCTAGTGTTTTTGTAGAAACTTTTATAGGCTATTCACCCCTCCTTTAGCCATTTAGGACCTTTCATTTGTCTCCACTTTGCCTCTTCCCCTACCGTCTACTCGCTACCTCACATTAGATCCTCCCCATATTGTCGCCCGACCTCCACGCCGCCCCAGCGTCCCTACCTTGGTGGATCTAGCCGCTTTTGCCGACAACAGGTTAGGCAGCCGCCTGGTACACGCCTCTTTGTGGCGAACCATCCAAAATAACACACCGTGGGAGGCACTTATCTTCCACTAGACACTAAGCACCCCGAAAGCAAGCTATATCGGACGGTTCAAGTCAAGCACACCCTAAGGAGAACTCGAAAAATCCACATTTTTCCTCTAGGATCCAATAATGAGAGCGAGTTTACAATAATTAGTCCATTTCATACAACAAGTGTTCTTAGAAATACATTATTACCATACCAACTACTGAGTGCGAATTTAAGCAGTAGAATTACAATAAACATTTAACGATAAGGTACAAGGATCCGTCTGTGCCTTACCGGAAGAATCCTCCGCATGTGACTACTCCTCAAGCTGCACTTTTAGCAGAGGGTAAATAAACCACGAGTACACAATGTACGCATGAGCTTACACGACTAGTGGGAATAATTTTACGACTCCAAAGGATATAATAGGCTTTATGGTTTCTTTGGGTTCCCTTTTTGCAAAAGCATTACTAGCATTGCATCCTTATGTATGTATTTTATTACTTAATCATGATTAGTTCATTAGCTAACCATTCTATGTAAGCACATATTCTCCTTTCAAGCAAGAGTTGAGCAATAAGATCCATTGCACCATCTTTCATCTTCAGTTCTTACTACGGTGCTAGATCATAGACAAGTCATACCGTATTACGACAATTCACGAACCAATGTAGCCCAATTTGGTACCCCAAACACACACCTGATTATACCCTAGGCACAAGCAAGACCAACCCACCACTCTCTTGTCAAGGGTCTAGGTCCCCATCAAACTTGGGCTCAAGCCCCCACACGAGTCCTAGACTCGGTGTCTTGAGACCTCCACCATCCCGCCTCCAATCGATTCGATTAGGAAAAAGGCGAAGCCCATGATAAGAGAGCAATGAGCCTCCCACTCCCATAAGCAAGTATGTGCTCGGGATAATAAGTGCAGTGACCTAACTAGAATCCAATGCAACGGCCCGGTCCTTAACCAAACCACGAACAAGAAAAACAATATAACCAAGCTATGTCCCATTAGCCACGGGACACAACCTACTATACCCACCAATATCCATACCATATCCTTAGGTCTCCATTTTTCCTTTTCACCATTTTATCACGAGAGTGATAATAATAATCACCTATTGTGAGTAGCGGCGGGTTACTCACGCTATCGATAGCCTAAGCATATGACTACTCGACCTATGCTAGTAGGACTCATAGGTAGGTTTATCTATGCATTTAGTTTGAATATAAATCCTATAACGTAAATGCTCATCACATATATATAGATCCGGTGATTATGCACCGGGGGCTTGCCTTGGGAGAATCGCGGTGTCAACTTCGGTCGATCGGTGGTGGCTCTAGGACCTCCTCTGCCGATGATCTCCTCCTCATACTCCTTGATCACCTCCTCAAACTCATGATCTCACGATGGTCACGATCTCCACCAACTCGTTCTCTACATGCATGCGATGATGATGAAACACTTAGCATTGCGGCAACAACAACTCCTAAAATAAGAATACACATGGTAAACTACTAAGCTAGCTCTAATGACTAAGATACTAAGCTAACTATCATCTTCATCAAGTATAGTGTTGGGTTCAACTAACAAACACCTAAGCTTTACAAATGAATGATATATCTCTATTTCTACTAATGATTTAATGTATATTTGAAAAAAAGAGCATTTAACTACCCATATGTTAAGTCCATTCTAAAGCTACAAAATTACGGTGAGCACATAATAATACCATGAAGCTATTGTAAAATTTTCAAAGCTAAAGCTATCACCATTTTGCCACAAAAAATCCTACAATATTTAACCTAATAATATTAAGCACTCTCAAATGATTTAATAGCTCTGGTATTAACAAGTATATATATGAACTAAATACACTAACAGATAGAGTACAATTTTAGGAAAATAACAAAATTGGTTTCACAATTTTGGATACCTACATGATTTATATTAATTACCAAAATTTAGCTCGAATTAAAATAAAAGCTATTTCTATTATCACGAAAAAAATGCAAGCCTTGGCCGGCCACAATGAGGCCCACCGCCCTTGAGAGGCAGCCCACAATGCGAAGGCGGCCATGAGAATCACGTCTTGTGGCACATTGTAAAAGCATACTGGACTTTGAAGCAAAACAACCCATGATCACGTTACTATTTCTAAAAAGCAGCGACTTTGCGGTGAAACCCTCGGATCTTTCTCCCTTTACAATGGCAAGGCCTCACGGCCTTCCCTCGTCTTTCTGGCGTGGCGGCGGTGGTACTAGCGCTTGTGCCGGCCACACGGGACCTGACCTATCTGAGGTCGGCGCTCACCTGGGTTCGATGCAAAGAGCGATGGTGGCGGTTGCACTGGTGGGGCGCCATAGAAGGACCTCTCCCCGACGGCCCGGCACCACTGTGGCAATGGCAATGGTGTCGGTGGCTGCGGCAACAATCAAAGCGGTAGGGTAGTGGATGGCGGCGACAACTCACGATGACCTTATCTCGAAGCTGGCTCGTAGGAGATGACCCAGCGAGGCAGCCATATGCGCGCTAAGAAGGTGAGTGACAGAACCGCAAAACGCAGCCATGTCGATGGCGAGGAGGCTTACACTAGAACCATGACTAAGCGTGTGCACGATGAAGAGAGCCAAGGCTAGCTAGTGGTGTAGAGGAATTGATGTGGGATGAGGTGGTGGAGGCTGGCCATGGCGCAGGCGGTGTGGCATATACTTGGCACGGCGGCGGGCAAAGCTCAAAGTGGAGCTTGGCGTGGCGTGAGTCAAAAGCGAGGTGGGAATTCGGTGAGAGGGACATGAAAGCGAGACACGAGCTCGAGGAATTGATGAGAGGTGCTCGCTCTCGACTTCAGTGATGTGATCTAAAGCGGCGGTGGAAAATAGAGAGAAAGATCGAAAGAGAGAGGCGGCATGGCGGGTGGGCTTGGCTCGTCCACGCCATGGCGAGGACATGGCGGCGAGCTCGAGAGGCCCCTGAAGTCGGTGCTCTGAGATAATGTGTGCGTGTAGCCGACAAGCGTGGCCGCGTACCATAGTTCCATAAATGGCATGGCGGCGGTGGCTGCGCCCGCGTCTTGTGGCAGAGGCGGGCGCCTGCGAAGCGACAACAGTGTAGAAAGGTGTAGTGGACTGAAGCGAGATGTCACGACAATGCGACGGCGGTAGTAGTGTCGCGGCGAGGAAGCGATGGCGGGCGATGTGAATTTGGCCTTGCGGCGGGGCAGAGGCGGAGTGGCGGCGGCGGTGGCTCTCTGTGGCGAGCGGTGGCGGTAAAGCCATAGCCAAGCAGTCGGCCCACGGCCATGCGTGTAATAGCGTGCGCTGCTGCGCATTAATGCAGCGTGACCAACCGCAATGACATGCGGCGCTGAAACACGGTGATCGCGGTCATGCGACCAACCGACTTAAGCGATAACGCGCGCATGAATTTTAAAAGCGCTCAACATGACCAAGCAGTTGCTCCTAAACCTAAATCGTCTTTACCATGCTCAAGATGGCACATGAGACTACCAAATCAAGCTATAATAGTACACCATTCCTTAACCCAATCTCTCACAATAAATTGCTAAACATAGCGGTGTCTAACTATTAATGAGACTTGAAAATTACTAAGTTTTTAATTTGAATTTGATTTCCATTTGCGATTTCTAAGCTAGTGAAAATATTAGCTAGTAATATCATTTTTGACCATAAGTATTTACTATCATCTACAAAGTTTGGGCTTCCAACTTTATTAGGTGACACATATATGTTCTATAGCATTTTTGCTTAATAAAATTGGTTTTAAACCTAAGTGATATAACATGACTATCGAATCAACTTTCGTTTCACATTTTAGTTGATTGTTTGAGTTACAAAAATTTAGCTACACACATTATCACATGCATTAACACATAAATATGATGCTCATGACATGTTTTAGCAAGTGATTTCTGACGGTGTAACACCGAGGGTGTTGCAAATCTACCCCCATAAATAAAATCTAGTCGAGATTTCATGTACCTAGTGTGGGAAAATAGATAAGAAATAAATTTTGATTTAAACAATTACCTCGATGAACTAGAAAGAAGGTGGGGATAATGCTTCAAGATGTAGCTTTCTTGCTCCCACGTTGCTTTGTCCTCAAGTGATTTACTGCTTGAACTTTATAAAACTTCACCACATTGTTTCTAGTCACTCTTTCTTTTCCTCTAAGATATTGGCGGGATGCTCAATATAAGACAAGTCATTTGGAGGGAAAGTCCTTCAATTCCACAGCTTCATCGAGGGACTCATAAACATTTCTTTAAGCGAGAAACATGGAAGATATTATGCCGCAGTTGACAAAATATCTAGCAATTTGGATCGATAAGCGTGAGAGAACCACACGGGCCAAAATCTTGTAAGGTCCAACATAGCGAGGGCTAGCTTTCCCACAGACACCAAATTGATGTACACCTCTCATGGGAGATACCTTGAGATACACATGATCACCAACTTCAAATTGCAAGGGCCTTCTTAAACTTGTCGCATAAGTTTTACGATGGTTACGAAATTTGCTTTCAAATGACTCTGAATAACACTAACTTGCTCTCGAGCTTCTTTGATAAAATTAGGTCCAAAATAACCATGGTCTCCCACCTCAACCTAATTAAGCGGTGTTCTACATCTCTTCCCATAGAGAGCCTCAAAAGGTGCCATATGAATGCTTTCTTGATAACTATTGTTATAAAAAAACTTCGGCTAGAGTCAAGCATTAGTCCCACTTTTCGAGAAAAGAAATGGCACATGCCCTCAACATATCCTCAAGTACTGATTGACTCTTTACATACGATCGATGGGTTTGTGGATGATAAGTTGAACTTCTAAGGAGATTAGTACCAAGACATAGCTGAAGTTGCTCCCGAAATGAGAGACAAAAACCAACCCTCTGCTCGAGAGGCGATAGTAAGAGGAACTCCATGCGAGGTCACAATCAGGTCAAAAATATAACTTGGCATACTTTTTTTTTGAATACCTTGTATCCTTTGAAAGAAATGGCGGACTTGGTAGGCGATCACAATGACCCAAATAGAGTCCTTACCCCTTTCTTTGTGTGGGGCAAACCCACAACAAAGTCCATGGAAATATCCTTCCATTTCCAAGCGAGGGATAGGCAAGGGTTGTAAAAGTCCGGTGTATGCGCATATGGTCTTCCTTAACTCTTCCACAAGTGTCACATTCGTGATGTACTTGGTGATATCACCTTCATATTTGACCACCAATACAAGTGGCGCAAATCATGGTACATCTTGTTACTTCTGGATGGATGGACAACTTGGGTTGTGAGCTTCATCAAAATTTTTCTCTCTAAGCTCATCACTTGAGGAACAACCAATCATTCTTGAACATCACTACCCTTAATCATCAATACTAAAATGTGGACCACGCCCTTGACAATTAACTTCTTGATATCTCTGAGATTTCCAAAACATCTTGCCTTTACTCTATAATAATTTGCTCAAGTAAATCTAAGACTAGAGCAATATGAGCTGAAGTATCTCGGCGTGGTCGAGAGGCGAGGTGCTTCTTCAACTTGATCGACTTACGGATCAAAGCATCGGCTACTACATTAGCTTTTCGGGATGGTAATGAATCTCAAATTATAATCCTTGATTAGCTCCAACCATCTCTGTTGCCTCATGTTCAGCTCGGGTGAGTGAGAATATATTTGAGGCTCTTGTCATCTGTATAAATATACTTTATTTCCCAACAAGTAATGCCTCTAAATTTTTTATAAGCGTGCACCCATGACTAGCTCTAAATCATGGGTGGGATAATTCACCTCGTGCTTTTTAGGTGGCGTGAAACATAAGCTATCACATGTCCATCCTACATAAGCACATCCCAATCCGGTCCTTGAGGCATCACAACACATCAAATGACTTGTCGATATCTGGTTGGGCAAACGAGGAAGAAGAGGTAAGAAATTTCTTGAGGGCTTGGAAAGCTTCTTTACAAGTCAGGACTCCATACTAAACTTGACATCTTTACGGAACAACTTGGTCATTGGTTGGGCTATTTTGGAGAAGTCAAGAATGAAGCATCGATAATAACCCGGCAAGACCAAGGCCCAGCGGATCGATGCTGCTTGACTTTGGAGACTTCCAATTTAACACATCTTGTACCTTGCTTGGGTCTACAGAGATATCTTCAAGTGTCGAGAACATGTCCTAAAAAGCTGCACTTTTCGATCCAACCAAAACTCACACTTGCTAAATTTGACATAAACTTGTGTTCCCTTAATCAGTCGATTACTATCCAAAGATGATGTGCATGCTCTTCATTGTTCTTGGGTATATCAAAATATCATCAATGAACACCACTACAAACTTGTCCAACTCGGCATGAAGGTGAATTCATGAGATACTTGAAGAATCTTGGGAGCATTGGTGAGACCAAAGGACATGACTAGGTATTCATACAGCCCATACCTAGTAGAGAAAGATGTATTTGTTATATCTTGTGGTCAGATCTTAATTTGATGATATCCAGAATAAAAATCAATCTTTGAAAACACCTTGGCACCGATAGTGATCGAACAAAGTATCAATCATCGAGGTAAATGATACTTGTTCTTAATAGTTACCGCATTGAGGAGAGGCGATAATCCACACATCCATCCATAGAGTACCGTCCTTCTTCTTCACAAAAATGGTGGGCAACCCCATGGTGAAGAACTAGGATGGATAAATCCCTTCTCAATAATTCCTCTACTTTGCTTCTTCATTTACGCTAGTTCTTTAGGAGCCATGCGGTAGGGGCAGCTATGAGGCAGGGAAGCGATTGCTGGGTTCTAACTCAATAATAAACTCTCGTCCCTATACGGTGGTAATCCGGGTAGATCCTCGGGAAGACATCAGAAAACTCACAAACCCACGGGAATAGAGCAAGATCGGGAGAAGCTTCAACATGAACAACAAGCTGGTAAGGAAATTTGGATCACGATGGGGCATAAGGATAGACATCCTATCCTCGGAAGAAAGAAGTCATAACTCAACAACTCTCTGCTTAAGGTTCAAGACTACCCCATAAACTACATAGCGGTTCATGCCCGAATTGCATCTATGCCTTGCCTAAGCGACACCATGAACTAGGCGGTAAGTGTGGTGGCTAGCACTAATCCATTGTGTTTGTTCGAGTATTAATGCTGCTTGCACACGAATCTTGATTCTATAGGCAATAGGAATAGCCAAAAGAGATAAATTGTGCCTCTGTGCAAACCCCATGGTCATGAATGAATGTGATGCACGAGAATCAAACAACACGTAGGCGGTGGGAATCAATGGTGAACATACTAGCCATCATAGGTTTATTCTACAAAATCTCCTCGGCCTCAATGAAGTTAACTTGTCGGGCGGCTTACGGGCACCTTCTTCTTGATAATTGTCCTCTTGACCCAGGCGAGGAGTTGGTGAAGGCTAGGAAGAATCGTGAAAGGCTGGTTACATGGACACTCCAGAGCATAGTGACCTTCCTTGCCACACTTGAAACAAGCACCGGGCTTGTTCCTTGCCCTTAATGAGGCGGAACCTCATCCCGAGAGGCTGTTGTTGCGCCTCTGAGTAGGTGCATAGTCTTGGCGAGAGGTGCACAGTAGGTCTCTTTGAGGTGGTGGAGACGACTACCCACCCAAAGACTAATCTGACACCAGCACTTTGGCAACCTATACCTTCTAAGCACAGGGGTGACTAGAAACCGATAATCACTCACTTGCGCTTCCACTTAGCTTTGAGAGTCATCTTTGAAGTCCCTCCATGGCAATAGCGACATTCATCATAGCACCCAAAAGTCTAGTAGTTCCTATATGCGGTTCCTTCTATAGGCGCAAGAGAAATTCGTGATAAAGCGGTCCCTCTTCTTCTCATCGGTATCAATGTGGGTCCTAGCATACTATGCCCGGATGGTTGAACTTATTCACATAATCCATCACAGACATGGTCCCTTGCTTTAGATCCGGGAACTCCAACGACTTCCTATTGACACACGGCAAGAATGTAGTACTCTCTGAAAGCGGCGGAAAACTCTGCCAAGTCACCACGATGGTCCACCGGCTCTGAGGGCATTGAGCGTGTCCCACCATGCCTTGGCAAAACCCAACATTTCTTTGCCTTGCCAGCGCACCTATACATTCTTCGATTCTGGTGGTAATTTGAAACTTCTACTCTAGAATCTGAAGCCAATGCTCGCATCCAGAGGCTCGATGGTAAAGGCGTGAACATGGGTGGAGTGCGTCTTCAAGAAATCTGGTAAACGGGGCCCCTCGAGGCCGCGGGCACCACCCTATTCTCGCCATTGCCTCTGTGGCCTCCATGGGTGAAGCCACCAATGGCGGGCAAGCATCTCTAAAGGCACGCAGTGACTCACGCAGAAAGCCTTGACATCTCGCCATTTTCTCCACATGAGTCGCCGGAGGTGGTGGTGGCGGAGGAGGAGGAGCAGTGGGGACTCGTGGCTCTCCCCATTGTTGTTCTCATTGCCACGACCACTTTCACCTTGGCCTTCGCCAAGGCCACGACCATCCTAGCACTAGTACTCCCATGACTAGACCTCGGGTTCATCTGTAAGCAGATAAGGAACCAACCATTAGGAACAACCCTCCGGATTAGGAACATGAGATTTAGAGAAATGATAAGACTTTTAGGCGAAGCATTCTTTTAGGTTATCAATCAATTCACTAATCTAATTTATCGTGTGGGGGAAGTTTAGTTTAAGCAAGATTCTCTTTTCATGATGCATGCATCGATCTACTGTTCACTCAAGCCAAAATATAGCGGCATCGCAAAATTTTTGACACATCGCACACTCACTTTACGCTTGCTAAGCGATTCTTACATAAGCGTAAATTAGTGTACTGCGAAACTTGATTAGATAAAACCGGTGCAGCTATCCTAGATAGACCATATTGTTGGGGCTTATACTTATTTATATAATTTTATCGCATCATACTTTTTACAAAACATTTGTTGGTCAAATTTTAAGTTTTGAAAAGAGTTATGAAACTCATTGACTCATTACTGTCTCTGATACCACCTATGGCAGAACCACCCAAAATAACACATCTTTGAAGGCACTCGTCCTCCACTGACACTAAGCACCAAAAAGCAAGCAATATCGGACGGTTCCGTCGAGCACACCCAAAGGAGAACTAAAAAATCCACGTTTTTTCCTCTAGGATCCAATAATGAGAATGAGTTTACAATACTTGGTCCATTTCATACAACAAGAGTTCTTAGAAATACATTATTACCATACCAACTTGAGTGCGGAATTTAAGCAGCGGAATTACAATAAACATCTAACGATAAGATACAAGGATCCATCATGCCCACTAGAAGAATCCTCCACTAGCGACTACTCCTCAAAGCTACACCTACAATAGGGGTAAATAAACCACAGTACACAATGTACTCTCGGGACTTACCAAACTAGTGGGAATAATTTCCCGACTCAAAAGAATATGATAGGCTTTATGGTTTGTTGGGTTCCCTTTTTTGCAAAAGCATTACTAGCGGTGAATCCTTATGAATGTATTTTATTAGCGATCCACGATTAGTTCATTAGCTAACCATTCTATGTAAGCACCTATTCTACTTTCAAGCAAGAGTTAAGAGCAATCGGATCCATTTCACCATCTTTTCATCTTCAGTTCTTACTACGGTGCTAGATCGTGAACAAGTCGTACCATATTACACGGTTTATTGACACCGTTTTTGCGTGTCAAAATGATCGAGTGGGCTAATCGGCGGGAGGAAAGATTCTTGTATCTGTTGACGGTAGATGAAAATCGACTTGTAAAGATGGTTGCCCGATGAATGGTGGTGATCGATGGAAAGGTTGATTTAGACTCGAGGCGTTGCCGATAAGGTTGGAGATGTTAGTGTCGATGCCGATGAAGGAAGGCTTGAAAACTACTGCCGATGAAACAGGAAGTATGCCGATGGAAAGGAGGTCGGTGAGAATTCCATCGTAATTGAGGCGAGACGGGGAAATAGATAGGAGTTGATTTCCTTTTCTATATTTGTTAGAGTATGATTCATATAAGAGTCCGTGTTTCCTTAGATATGGACTTGGTGTCCTAGTCGTATTTGGTTATGTCTCTTTGGATCGGGGTATAAATATAGATTGAGGGCAATGTAATATAGATCAATCAATATCAAAACCAATTTTACTCCTATTTGCATCTACTTACTTTTGACTGGCGACCGTCAATTTGCATATTTTTCCTTTTACGAGTTCTCATTGATTCGGCGAGTTACATCGCTTCGATCGACCTTGGCGATTCTCGAGTTCAGCGTGAGTACCTCTTGTTTGTGACTTCGGGCGTATCATTTGTTGTCGGGACCAAAGTGCCGTATCTTCATCCTTGTCGATTAACGAGGTCAAATCATTGCGCGCTTTGGATATCGATTTGGGTATTAGCCCTTTATGTTTTGCGAGATCAACTTTTGCATCAACACATCTTTTGCACGCTTGTGGGACCAATCAATCCGATCAATATGAGCAATCCGAGATCGATTCGGGGAACATTATCGCGATATCGGAAGAAGATCTTAAGGAAGAAGCGGAGGCGGGCCATGGAAAAGGCTATAGAAGAATCTGAGGCAACTTTATGCGAGATCATTTGCTTTGAACAAAGTGGACAAGTCATCCGAAGCAAGATTTGCCGTTGCCTCGGCGGGTTACCTTTGACTCCAATCTGGTAAACTTCAAGAGATGGTTAATTCTGCGATAAATCATGCTTTGATTAATCATTCCAATGTCTTTGTCAATCTTTATTCATAATCTTTGTGGTTCGAACTCTCAAAGAAGGACAAAGCGTCACCACATTACGTTGGGCTGCCTATCACCAACGAGCGGCATCATCAATACTCCATCGGCTCCCTCGGCCGTTGTGAGTCTGAAGTTACTTCTCCTCCGATGTCGGCGGGCTTACCTAATATTCAATCTACACCAATACGATCGGATCCGGTACTACCGGGAGGGGCGAGTTGACAATCTGAGATCTATCGGCATTAGCTATGTCGGGCCACTGTGTCTCGAGAATAGCGATTCACTGCTAATTGGTGGGGATATGGTATGCCTCGAGTCATCTGCTTTCAATCACAGGTTACCTCAAGTGTTTGATCACGATAGGAAAAGCTCCTATACCATCGGTTTGTTTGGCCGATGGCTCAAGTGCCTCAATATACCACGGCAACTACCGTGCAACCAACTCCGAGGAGGTTTCGAGGATGCCTTTGGTTCAAACACCCAATTCAAGTCCATCGGCAAGCTTACTGCCGATCGGTGAAAAACCCTGCTATGAGTCAAGCGGGGGTTGAGTTCATGCCTCAAATTTGGTTATAATTATCCAACAATGTCGACAAATTACCGACCATCGGTAAGTTTTGTACCGATGAGTTCTAATAATGGTTGGTCGGGGCGATTACATTCAACATACTGATTCGACAAAATCGGTAGGTTGCGAGGATTCAACAAGGTCATATGCAAAATTTGGTTTCGAGAATCAAGCATCGGCTATTTCGGTAGATGAATCCTTTCGATGAGTTAATGGACCACAAGTAGCGGCAAATATGCCGATTCTTTGGAAGATATCGTGAGCCACAAAGATATGTGGAGGATATCGGCGGTACCTCTGTAGAAAGTCGAGCTAGTTAAATCGTGGGGAAATTTGATGCTTTTTAGCCGATAAGATAGCGAGAAATTATGAAGGATCGGTTTGGGATAAAGCCCAAGGTCAATACTTATTCTTATGGGACTCCATACCCTCCTGCATATGATTTAATTCCTCTCCTAAATCGGTACAAGTGCAGATTTCACTAAATTCTCTGGGCAAGATGATACATCAACAATGGAACACGTCAATCGCTTCATTATTCAATGTGGAGGCGACTAGCGAGAGATGAATTAAGAGTTCGATTATTTTCATCATCTTTATGCGGATCGGCATTTACATGGTTCATTTCATTACCACCAAATTCTATTATTACTTGGGTTGATCTAGAAAAACAATTTCATAAGTATTTCTTTCTTTGGAATCCATGAAAAGAAGCTTGCGATTTAGTAAAATTGAGGCAGTAATGATGAATCGGTAGAAAGCTTTGTGCAAAGGCTACGAGATGTAAAAAATAAGTGCTACTGACTGGTGTTGGATGATCGGCTGACTTGCCGATCTGGCTTTCAAGGAGTTATTGCCACATCTTAAAAGGCAGATATGCTTCTCGGGAGTTTGAAAGCCTCGGTCATCTTGTGCAAAGGATCTACGATCAATATACTAGGGTTTTTGAACCTAAAAGAATTGGAGTAAAAAAGTATCATTTGTTGAAGAAGTAGGAGATTACGATTACGATGAAGAACCGATTATCGGCTTAATTTGAGTGGGTTAAGAATAAAAAACCGATATCTTGTCCCTTTGGTTGAGAAAAGAGCGAGAAAAGTTTACCTTTGATATCACCAAGGCCGACAAGATATTTGATCTTACGCTTCAAGAGGCCAAATTATTTGTCACCTAATCATGTGATCCCATCGGCGAAGAAGAGTTGAAGAAGATCTTGTCTTTGCAAATGGCACAATGCAACTTCACAGTACAAATGAGTGTAAGGTGTTAGAGGGCAATAGTTACAATCGGCTATTGAATGCAGGAGAATTAAGTTTGGTACTTCCAAGGCCCGAAGCCGATGAAAATTGATCAATACCCTTTTCCGGCAAATATATTTGGAGGCCAAAGGGAAGACCAAGGTATTGGCGTCGTCGGTACTGCTGAGAAAAAGCGCATCGATGGATCCCCAACATCGGATAACTACCGATGATGCAAAAAGTGAGGTTTCTTTGGGAGAAAGCGATGGTTCAAAAACCCTCGACACGGCATTGTGATTACCCATCGAAGAAAGGCGGCGGGAGGGTTGGCGTCGCGTAAGGAGACCGATATCGACAACACGACAAGAAGAGAGATGTCGGGAAGAATGGTATCGGCATAAAAGATCATTGGAGGTGCCGTTTTTCATCCATTCTTTGGGAAGAAGGTATTAAATTGCCAAGCTGTTGAAAATTGCCACGAGTGCAATGGTTATTATAGGGTCAATCGGTCCGGAAAGGAGGTTTCAACACGGCAATCGGGGTTTATTTATCAATGAGCCGATCGGAATGAGCATGAGTGCATGATCAATTTGAAATGAACTTAGTGTACATGAGAGGCTTAGTAAGCCTTATTTGGATATTTTCAAGGAATCAAGAGGAGCTTGAGGAGATGACAAGCGCAAGAGTTCTAGATGAAGAAATATTCTCTGAGGGACCCTAATATCTGTAGTGTAGAATCAAGCTGGGACTGTTATCGGTGGTTTGGAAAACCAAGTTTCCTCGATGGTGCGGTCGACAAAGACACGAGAAAAGGAGGATGCAGCGTGAGCATCGGGAGGATTTATCAGAGAGGAAAATTCCTCAATGAGAGGTGCTGGTCATCGGCGATGGCGGGTAAAACACAAAAATAAGGGTCCATCGGCGGATGTTAATATAGTATTCATGTTCTTAGATGGAGTTTTGGCACTATCGATAATGAGGAAGAAGTTGTTCTCTCGATCAAGTAGCTCGATTGACACTAGATCCAATGATGGCTGTTTTTGAGAAACCTACCGATGACGAGAGCTGACATCTTAAGGCTTTGTTTGTGAAAGGCGCGAGTTGATGGGCGACTGTATCTAAGATACTTATCGACGGAGGGCTGCGATTAATATTATGCCTTATGTGATGTATCGAAAACTTGGTAAGGGAGATCAAGACTTGACCAAAACCGATATGATCTTTGAAGGATTTTGAAGGCAATGTGTCACCGGCTAAAGAGGCGATGTCGTTGAATTGACCATCGGCTGACAAAACCTTCTTAAGCGGCGTTCTTTGTTATTAATGGCAAGGGTGCATATAATCTGCTTCTAGGGAGGATTGGATTCATGCTAATTGTTGTGTTCCTTCTACAATGCATCAATGCCTCATACGATGGATTGGGGATAAGATTGAGTTTGTCCTGGTGATTCTTCTTATATCATCGCATCGGTGAGAATCGGATACTTATAAGCGAACTAAATGCATATCGGGAGAAGTTTGGGAAAAAGAGTTCCTTAGAGTTCTTGATTATGAAATTCCACCGATCCAGCGATCGGTTACGAAGAAGAGTTTTAATGGATAGGTTTGCCGAGATGATGGAAAATTAGGTCAAGGGTTCACATCGGCGAGATGATTTAGTAGAAGTAGATATTGGTGATGGCGATAGGCCAAGACCTACTTTTATTAGTGCTAAGTTAGATTCCAAGTGTAAGTGACAAATAAGCGATTTGTTAAAAGAGTATAAAGATTGTTTTGCTTGGGATTATCTTGAGATGCAGATTAGACCGATCGATAGTTGAACATCGGTTACCTATCAAATGCGGATTTGACCACATCGGTGACCCGGTGGCGCGATGCAACCTAATATACTTCACGACATTAAGGCGAAATAACTAAATTAATTGAGGCAAAGTTTGACCGGCGATTGTCGATGTCTGAGTGGATCTCTAATGTGGTTCCTGTTTATAAGAAAATGGAAAACTTCGTGTTTGTATTGATTTGAGGAATCTCAACAAAGCAACACCGATGGATGGCTATCCAATGCCGATTCTTGATTTGTTGATTGATCTTGCTGGACGGACATCAAATTATCGACTTCATGGATGGTAATCTGAGGTTACAATCAAATATTCATGGTGAAGAAGATATTCCCAAAGGCGCTTTCGGATGTCCGGTCATGTAGGGTTGTTTGAGTGGATAGTCATGGCGTTTGGTTTGAAAAAATCGGCGCTACTTATCAAAAGAGCTATGAACTTTATTTTTCATGAATACATCGGCACATTAGTGGAGATCTACATTGATGATGTAGTGATTAAGTGCGGAGATATCACAAAACATCTAGCCGATCTCTGAAAGATCTTGGAGTGCACAAGGAAGCATGGATTGAAGATGAATCCTAATAAATGTGCATTTGGTGTATCGGCGGAGGTCAATTCTTGGGTTTTATGGTGCATCGGTGGGGCATCGAAATCGGTAGGAAGTCTATTGATGCAATTAACAAGGTGGTTGCTCCTGCCAATAAAAGCTGAATTGCAATCTTTGATCGGTGAATTAATTTCATTAGAAGATTCATATCTAATCATCGGGTAAGATCAAGGCTTTCGGTCCATTACTTAAATTGAAAGCCGATCGAGGAATTTGTATGGGGGCTGGCGGCGATTAGCCCTAGATGAAATTAAGAAATGTTTAACAAATCCTCGGTGCTAGTTCCACCTCAACACGGGAAACCTTTCGGGTTGTATTTGTCAATGATGATACCGATTATCGGTTCGGCTCTTATTCAAGAATTTGAAGGGAAAGAACATGTTATTTATTATTTGAAGCGAGAAGATTAGTGGATCTTTGAGACAAGGTATTGACCATCGAAAAATTATATACGTGTTTATACTTTTCTTGTGTCAAATTAAGACATTATTTGTTATCTGCCGAGATATGCGGTCATATGCAAAAGGCGGCGTAGTCAAGTATATCTTTGTCGATGCCGATATTAAGTGGTAGAATCGGCAAGTGGATTTTAGCATTATCGAATTTGAACTACGTTCTGAATCGACTAAAAAGCGGTTAAGGGGCAAGATTATATACGATTTTGTCACTCGGCATTATGTCTGATGGACTCTCTGGAGGTTGCTCCTTGGACACTTTTCTTTGATGGGTCCACATGTGGTGAAGAGGCGGTATCGGCATTGTGTTGATTTCACCTCAAGGAAGGAAGTATGAGTTTTCATTGCCGATTGTTGCTACATCGACAAACAATCGAGTGAATACCAAGCCTTGATAAAAGGGTTAAATTGCTTTGAAGGAGATACGTCTGCCGATCTTTGTTGAAATCTTTGGTGATTCTATGCTAGTTATAAATCAATTGGTGGGATTTATGAATGCGAAGTGAAGTTTTAATTTCGTATTATGAAAGATGTTTGCAATTGTTGAAAGGGTTTAGAGATTTTTGTCTTGAACATATTTCTCATTTGCATAATGAGGAGGCTAATCGACTAGCTCGGCATGCTTGAGTGTCGACCTATTGAGGAAGTGCTAACATCGTGATCGATACCGATATTTGGAGAAAGGAGATTGTCGATTATTTAAAGGATCCATATAAAAAGGTTGAAAGGCGTATAAGGTTCCAAGCTACCAAGTATGTGCTCTCGATGATGAATTATATTATCGAACTATAGATGGAGTTTTACTCGGATGTGTTAGCGATGATGAATCGAAAAGTTTGATGGGTGAAATTCATGAAGGAGTGTGTGGAAGCGCATCAATCGACTTTCAAGATGAAGTGGATGATCGGAAGGAATGGATACTATTGGCCAACTATTCTTGAAGATTGTTTTAAATATTTTAAAAAGGATGTCGAGGGGTGTCAAAAGTTTGGTAATATTCAAAAAGCGCTGCATCGGCTATGAACCCTATAATTAAACCTTGGGCGTTTAGGGGATGGGCTATCGATCTCATCGATTGATTTATCGCCATCGAGCAAAGGACATAAATTTATTACGGTTGCTACCGATTATTTCACAAAATGGGTTGAGGCAATTCCTTTAAAAAAGGTGACATCGGCTAATATGATCGATTTTGTGAAAAGAGCATATTGTTTACCGATTTGGTATTCCTCAAACTATCACTACCGTCGGTGCTATGTTTACATCGGGAGAATTTGATGAGTTTGCTATAGGTATGGGAATTAAAGTTTTAAATTCTTCTCCATATTATGCTCAAGCTAATGGTCGGTGAGGCTTCTAACAAAGGGATCATCAAACTCATTAAGCGCAAAAATTAAAGAAAATCCTAAGAGGTGGCATCTGATATTAAATGAAGCCTTGTGGTCATATCGGATGTCATGTCATGGTACAACAAAGTAACGCCTTATCGGTTAGTATATGGACACGGCCTTGATATTGCCTTGGGAAAATTAAAAAAACTTGCTCTAAGCGAATCGTTCTCAAAATCAGGTGTAGATGATTATGATACTCTTATGAAGGATGAGTTGGAAGATGTGGCGGGTCATCGGTTAAGGGCTTTAGTTAGCATCGAAGAAAATAAGAAAAAGTAGCGGATGGTATGACAAGAAGGTGAAGGTAAAGGAGTTTTAGATGGAGATCTGATGCGGAAATTGATTTTACCGATTGGGACTAAAAGTTCAAAGTTTGGAAAGTGGTCTCCTAATTGGGAAGGTCCATATCGGATAAATCGGTCATTCTGGTAAGCATATATTCTAGAAACCCTCGAAGGGTTGTGTTTCCCAGAGCATTAAATGGAAAATATTTAAAGAAATATTACCTAGTATCTGGATGGATGCATAAAAGTATAAGTGCCGATATGATCCTATCGGCTAAAATTATACAAGGATGTCAATGTCTCATAAAGTGCCAATGCAATAGACAAGATTTACAAGTTTAACAAGTTGGATAGCCAATATCATGCCTTGAGCCGAATCTGGTGGCTTCCTTCATTTCTTTGATGTCTTCATCAGTGACACCCTCCACGGGCTTGAGTTTTTTTCTTCATGGCCAAGGCTTTGCGAGCACTGGATGTCTCTTTCTTCTTTGAAGGGCCTTGATGGCATCGGGTGGTGGCTTTCTTCTTGTTGGGCATGAGTTAAAGGCTGCCTCGACTTCTTTCAATTCAGTAATAGAGCCATCCTCTTTTGCCGATAAATCTAAGATTTTACCTTAAGATTCGGTAGCAAAGTCGCAAGTTCCGATGCCCTATGTGCTTCTCATCGGCAATCTGTTTTAGGTGTAGCATCTCTTCTTTGAGTTGAGCTGAAGTTGCTCTATCGGCAATCGTTAAGCGACCCGTTGATAATGCGGTTGGCGGCTTTCTAAATGAAATTTCTTTGGGAAGAGTGCTTCTTCAACATCGGCGGGGACACAGCCACAGTTGTTTTGAAAATTGCCTTTCTTGAGTCAAGGAGTCATCTACGGTTAGGCGGTATCCTCTTTGTAACAAGTCAGGAGAGCTTCCAACTTGGACTTAATTTCTGCCGATATTGTTCCTAGTGCAAGGGAAGAACTTGTTTCCTCTCCATCATCGTCGAGAAGCGTCAATAGCAAAGGAAAATAATTTTGTTTGGGAGTCTTGTTCTGAGAAAAGAAAAAAAAGGTCGATTAAGGATAAGTATGAATATTATAAATCGACTAGGTCAATCGGCTTACTGTTTCAAGGCAATTTCACATACTTGTTTGGAGGAAGCGACTGGAGTATACCGTGTGGAGGATCGGTGAGCTTGCCGATGGGATATCCTCTGTGGCCTCATCGGTGGTTGGCTCTTAGGGTATGATGACCGATGGTATGTCTGTATGGGAGGATTGCTTTGCTTGCTCGATTGCATCGGTGATTCTGGTAAAAAACTGCGGGCGTTAGGGCGGAGATGTGGGGATCGGCATGGACTTCTCGTTTTGGGCGTGCCTCGGCATCTGTTAAGGCTTTGCGCTTTGCTTGGGCCTCGACAGCGGTTGGGTGGGGGGCATCGGCACTTGTTGGTTGTGGAGCTTGAACATACGAGTGCGCTTGCCGATGTACCCATTTGTTCTTTGCAAAACAAGTGTAGGTATGATATTTAACAGATAAAATGTAAAATCAAAGGAATACCTCTAAAGGTTTGTCGAGAGGTAGTGGTGCTTGATGTCGGAGGAATTGCGAGTGGCGATCCAATGATGGCTCTTACCTACGATGATTAATATTAATACGGATTTGTGATCGGCATGAGTAGAAATAAGCGAGGTTGTTACCTTGAATGCCTTGATCGGGGTTATGGCAATGACCAATGGGTGGCCCTAAATTTGTAGCCAATTTGGACTTGGAAGTGATGGTCTTGTACGGGTCTTACGGTGAGTCAAAAGCGGCTAAGGTGGGGGCGTTGTAGCCGATCGGTGATATGCTCGGAGAAAGCAGGCCGAAGATCGAAGGTTTCCACTTTTGCTCATAGATGGTCTTTGGGTTGTTAACACATCACGAGAAAGTTATTTACCGATATATGAAAGGAAAAAGCGAAGGGAGTTAAAAGAAACTTCTGCGTCGCCGGGAATGGCGTATTCGAGGGTCGATCATGTGCGATATGTGTGGCGGATGTTGCAAGCAGTTGTTCCCTCACTCTACGCCACCATTGCTTATATGATTCGGTGATGAAAGATCTTTGGCGTCGAGATGGATATATCGACATCGTAAGTATCGGCATCGGGGGAGAAGTCGCACTACTACTGCTCCAATCACATTCGCGGTGATTGTTTCTCTGGGTTTGATCACATCGGCAAAACAAAGTTTGATTGGCGATTGCCCAAAAGCCAATTGACGGGATCTTGCCGATGGATTGTAAAATTCATCGTGATATTGGTGTTTTCCAGCTACCGAATGTATTTCTTTGGGATTGCCACAGGAGTAATGATGGCCATCATGAGTTCATTATCTTGATTGAGTGTCATCGGCAAAGTTGAAAAGAAGGGGAATCTGTTTTCTTCGTCAATATAAGGTACCCGGGCCCTATGATCACGAGAAAGACCATTGTAGAAGCTTTGGAAGAATCTGCGATCTGGTCTTCATTGGCCTCTGTTCGGGGAGGACAATGTATGGCTTCACCAAAATTGAGGGGTGGCGTGTTGCGATTCCTCATCCCCAAGCACGTGGTCTTGACAATTTCTCATGGGAATTGTTGGGCAAAGAAATCCCATTGCAGAGCGTTTGTGCATATGGGCATTCAGCCACATGTTGATAAACCACCACGGGCCTCCTAAGTTGCCGATGGGTTCGCCAAGCAAAAGTTTACGAGACACTTGATGAAGAAGATGATAAGTGGAGCTCGGAAGGTATCGGCCAGAGGAACCTTACACCATTGGCCAAGAGTTAGACCCGGCGGGGAGGAAGGCGTTGGTTGGTCCTCTTGATTGACCACGAGAAGATAAATTTTCTAACCACATATTCAAGAATGTGGCATGTTAAAATCAGTTAAGCATCACGGTCCTCGGCATTCTTGAATATATCCGTCAACCGCCGATGTTGCGGGTATTCACCCTATATTCGATTTTACGCCATAGATGGAGCCTTCATGTTGGCGGTTGAAATATCAACCGGTGAGCATGTAGACATCGGCAAGTGTGGGAGTGGTGGGCCATGTCCAAACATAAAAGTGTTTGTTGTATGCGACGAAGTAGCATTTTGCAATCATCATTGACTCGTTCTTTTGCATATCGGCAATGGATAGCCTAATGCATTGGTCTAAGCTTCCGTTACGCCGGTGTACTTGCATCGACTGTTGACCCTCAAGTACCAATCTTTCCACCTTTGGTGGTTTTGGGCCAAGATCGGAATGTATCTTTCCATAAATTGAGGAGAGAAATTTTGGGCTCTAAAGGGATTACATTAACCTCTGCATTAATCGGATCAGTTGGATCTGGGTTGCCCATTGGTCCTAGACATTGGAAATGCGGTGATCGGTTGGAATAACTAATTTGTTTGCGAAGTTCCTAAGTTTAGAGGATCCGAAGAACAAAGAAAAAAGAAAAATTACCGGTATGAACTCGCTTAAAGACCGGAGGAATCGAGGTAAAAATAGCGGAAGTGGAGCGAACCCATGAGGGACGTCGAAGTTGATTACCATTATCTTGAGGTAGATGGGGGCACGAAATTTGGAGACTTCGAGGTTGTATTTGGAGAAAAGTTCTTGTTGGTTGGTCAGCGCGGTTGTTAAATGAGTCATGCTTAGGAAAGAGAATGCCAAAGATTGGAGTCGAGGGTAGAAGGCAGGCGTTAGGAGAAATCTATTTATAAGCCCGCTTGGGTAGGGGTATTACGGACTTATCTCTATCTTGGCGCGCATGTGGGTCGAGGTGGTTCGGATGGATATAGTAGCTATTTGTACGATAATCAAGGGATTATACGAGATGATTTGATGGCAAGTAATCATGACTTGGAAGAGATCTCGATCTGAGGATATTTTAATTCGAAAATGGCGGCATTATTATGTTAGGATCTTGCCGATGGATTATTGTTTGATATCTTAACCATAATCGGGGCAAGAGTGGTTGGAAATTATGCGATATTCTTGAGGTGCGTGAATCGGGACTAGATTTGATTAGATTTGATATGAGATCAAGTTTTGGCTTGGAGGATGAGATTCTGGTAATTGGGCGAAGGCAAGCGTTATCTGGAGTAAATTTGAACATTAATGGTTTTATACTCGAAATTGGGGGCATAATGTTGACACCATTTTTTGCATGTGTCAAAATGATCGAGTGGGCTAATCGGCGGGGAGAAGAAATTCTTTGTATCTGTTGTGACCGATGAAAATCAACTTATAAAGATGGTTACCCGATGAATGGTGGTGATCGATGGAAAGGTTGATTTAGACTCGGGCGTTGCGATAAGGTTGGAGATGTTAGTGTCGATGCCGATGAAGGAAGGCTTGAAAACTACTGCCGATGAAACAGGAAGTATCTTGGAGATGGAAAGGAGGTCGGTGAGAATTCCATCGTAATTTAGAGGCGGGGGGAAATAGATAGGAGTTGATTTCCTTTTCTATATTTGTTAGAGTATGATTCATGTAAAAGTCCGTGTTTCCTTAGATATGGACTTGGTGTCCTAGTCGTATTTGGTTATGTCTCTTTAGATCGGGGTATAAATATAGATTGAGGGCAATGTAATATAGATCAATCAATATCAAAACCAATTTTACTCCTATTTGCATCTACTTACTTTTGGCGACCGTCAATTTGCATATTTTTCCTTTTTACGAGTTCTCATTGATTGGCGAGTTGCATCGCTTCGAGTCGACCTTGGCGATTCTCGAGTTCAGCGTGAGTACCTCTTGGCCGTGACTTCGAGGCGTATCATTGTTGTCGGGACCAAAGTGCTAAATATCTTCATCCTTGTCGATTAATAGGTCAAATCATTGTACGCTTTGGATATCGATTTGGGTATTAGCCCTTTGTGTTTGCGAGATCCACTTTTGCATCAACAGCGGCGATTCATGAACCAATGTAGCCAGTTGGGTACCCCGAAACACATATCCGATTATACCCTAGACACAAGCAAGACCAACCCACTACTCTCTTGTCAAGGGGTCTAGGTCCCGTCCAAACTTGGACTCCAAGCCCCACACAGAGTCCTAGACTCGGGTGTGCTATAGAACCTCCACCATCCCGCCTCCAATCGGTCCGATCCGGAAAAGAGCCGGAGCCCACGATAAGAGAGCAATGAGCCTTTCCACTCCCATAAGCAAGTATGTGCTCAGGATAATAAGTCTGCGTGACGACTAGAATCCAATGCAACAACCGGTCCTTCACCAACATGGATGGGGGAAAATAGTGTAACCAAGGTATGTCCCGTTGGCCGTGACACACAACCTATTACACCCACCAATACCCATACCATATCCCTGCCCGGTCTCTATTTTTCCTTTTCACCATTTTATCATGAGAGTAATAATAATAATCACCTATTGTGAGTAATGGCAGGTTACTCACGCTATCAATAGCCTAAGCATAGCAGCTACTTGACCTACGCTAGTATGACTCATAGATATGTTTATCTATGCATGTAGTTTCAATATAAATCCTGTAACATAAATACACATCATATATATATCCAGTGATTATTCAAAATAAGGGTTATGCACCGGGGCTTTCCTTGGGTAGGCGCGGTGTCATCTCAGTCAGTTAGTGGCGGCTCTGGGACCTCCGCCTACATGAGGATCTCCTTCTCGTACTCCTCGATCACCTCCTCAAACTCATGATCTCCGATGGTCATGATCTCTGTCAACTCGTTCTCTACATGCATGCGATGATGATGCAACACTTAGCATTTTGGCAACAACAACTCTTAAAATAAGAATACACATGGTAAACTACTAAGCTAGCTCTAATGACTAAGATACTAAGCTAACTATCATCTTCATCAAGTAAAGTGTTGGGTTCAACTAACAAACACCTAGCTTTACAAATGAAGGATATATCTCTATTTCTACTAATGATTTAATGTATATTTCAATCAAAGAGCATTTTACTACCATTATGTTAAGTCTATTCTAAAGCTACAAAAATTACAATGAGCACATAATAATACCATGAAGCTCTTTGTAAAAATTTTCAAAGCTAAAAGTCATTACCATTTTGCCACAAAATTCCTACAATATTTAACCTAATAATATTAAGCACTCTCAAATGATTTAATAGCTCCTGGTATATACAAGTATGTATATGAACTAAATACACTAGAAACTTAACAAAATTGGTTTCACAATTTTTAGAAACTACATGATTTTATATTAATTACAAAAGTTCAACAGAATTAAAATGAAAAGCTATTTCTATTCTTCACGAAAAAGCTAAAGCGATTTGCCCCCTCATTATTACGCGTGACCTTGACAGTGTGCAAGCGAAGCTGGCGACCCATATGCTATGAACCGACATAGCAGGCGGACCCATGATGGGGAAATCAGCGTACAGCACATATGGCATACGAACTTTGAGAAAAACAACCCACAGTCAATGTTACTATTTCTATAGACAGCGACTTTGCGGCGGAACCCTCGGATCTTTCTCCTTTTACAGCGGCAAGTCCCCGGCCTTTCCTTGCGCTTTGCAGTGGCGCGATGATGTACTGGCGCTTACTTGCGCGGACCACATGAGACCAATGACCTATCTCTGAGGCGGCGCTCACCTAGGGTTCGGCCGAGGCGATGGGCTATGGTTGCATGAGCCGGGATGCCGTAGAAGGACCTCTCCATGACGGCGGGCACCCTACGGCAATGGTGGTGGCGTTCGAGGTGAGCCACAGCAACAATCAATCAAGCCGGTAGGGTAGTGGATGAACAATGACAACTCACCGGTGACCTTACCGAGAAGCGGCTCGACCGGAGACAACCCGGCGAGGCTAGCCACGTGTGCGCTTAGAGGTGAGCGGCCGGACCCGCAAAGGCGCGGCCGTGTCGGTGATGTGAGGAGGCGCACTAGAGCTACAACTAGCGTGCGCCGCGATGAAGAGGAGCCAAGGCTAGCTAGTGGTGGAGAGGAATAGGCGTGGGATGATGTGGTGGAGGCTGGCCCGCGGCGGTGGCGGTGGCCAGCCTATAACGGCATGGCGGCAAGCAAAGCTCCAAAATTGGAGCTTGGATTGACACGAGTCAACACGAGGTGGGGGTCGGCTGGAGAGGGATGTGAAGGTGGAGAGCGCAAGCACGAGGAATTGATGAGAGGTGCTCGCTCTCCGGTTTCACCGTGACACGACGCGATGGTGGTGGAAAATAGAGGAGAAAGAGGGAAAGATAGAGATGGCACGGCGGGTGGGCTCGGCTCGACCACGCCTTGAGTGGGACGCGCGGCGGCGAGCTCGAGAGGCCAGCGCGGCGCTACGGACAGCGTGTGCGCACATCCGATCGGCGTGGCCCATGCGCCGCGATGCCATAAATGGCATGGCGACGGGCGGCTCACCCGCGTCTTGTGGCGATAGGGCGAAGCGCGAAGCGACAACAGCGTAGAGGTGCAGTGGACCAAACGCGGACGTGATGATGATGCGACGGCAATGATAGCGTCGAGACGCGAGGAGAGGCGATGGCAGACGCATCGGCAAATGACGTGGGACATGGCGAAGCGGTGGCGGCGGCGGCGGCTCTGGCAGCGGGCGGGCGGCAATGACGAGCCATAGCCAAGCAGTGGCAATGGCGGCATGTGGTATGCAGCGGCAATAGCGACGACCAGGCAGCCACGCCGATTAGCGGCAGCGGTGATCGCGACCCGCGACCAACCGACCTAAAAGCCGTGCAGCGCACAATTTTAAAGCGCTCAACACGACCAAAGCGGTTGTTCCTAAACCTAAACCGTCTTTACCATGCTCAAGATGGCACATGAGACTACCAAATTGAGCTATAACACTACACCACTCCTTAAGCCAATCTCTCACAATAAATTGATAAACATAGAAGTGTCTAACTGTGGACAAACTTGAAAATTCCTATGTTTTGGAGCTAAATTTGATTTCCATTTGCGATTTCTAAGCTAGTGGAAATATTAACTAGTAATATCATTTTTGACCATAAAGTATTTCACCATCATCTACAAAGTTTGTACTTTCAACTTTATTAAGGTGACACATATATGTTCTATAGCTTTTTTGCTTAATAAAAATTGGTTTTAAACCCTAAGTGATATAACATGACTATCGAATCAACTTTCGTTTTGTATTTTAGTTGATCGTTTCGATATACAGAAATTGAGCTACACACATTATCACATGCATTAACACATAAACATGATGCTCATGACATATTTTAGCAAGTGATTTATGGTGTAACAACGAGGTGTTACACCTACCCCTAAACTAGGCTAGATGCAAGCTTGTTGCCCAGTATATGACAAAAGAGTCTTGAGAATAGTGCCTTGTCTAACATTGTCTAAGGTTCAAAAGATGGTAGGAAACCCAAACAAACAGGTCAAGTTCCATACTACCACACAACATATTTCAACACACATAGATTTAGGTGGACACGACTACATCTAAATGGGCCTAAAGGAAGCACAGTTACAATCGAGGAGCAATAACGATTTATCTGTAATTTGCTTATCCATTTGTAATTTTATAGAAATTTTCCTCACAATGTAAATTACAAAGTACATGCATAAAATGGGGTCTCTTTCCCATGGGAGGTATGAATCTATCTAAAATATCACATCCTTCCCTTATTTTGGTGATCTTTTTGTTCATCAACGATTCAACCATCAACATAAAAGAATTCAACCAAACATGGGCCAGCACTAGGCTAGGTTTGTTCATCACTTGCACTGATAAGTGACAAATAATATATGTTTTAGGATTCAAACTCATAACCTCAACGTTCACGTTGTCTCGAGTGTCCATACCAGGTAAGTTATACGATACATGTGACTATACTATACAGCACATGCTATTCTTCTAACTACACAATTATGAATCTTACATTGTATATTTCACACACTAAACAATCTCAAATGGAAAAGTTGTTAACTGCAAAGCTGTAGACTAAGTACAACAACTTTGATGTTGACTTTGTCTCCTTTCAACATTATTAACCATTTCAAATCTAACCCAAGAACTATATTGAATATTTGCACATGTAAGTCATCTCAATCGATCCAAGAACTTATATTGAATATTTGGAGATGTAAATCATCTTAAATCTGATCCAAGAACTTATATTGAATATTTGAACTTATAAACCATTTCAAATTAAAAATCTACCACTGCCAGTTGTAGCTACAAATCAGAAGTGATAGTGCACCTATCATTGTCGGTTGTAATATCACTATCGGCAGGGCCGAGCCAGGATTTGAGCATAGGTGGGCTATTCAAACCAACAACAATCATACATGATAAAATATATATACAACGAGAGCATAGATAATAACTAAATAAATGTTTAATTTATAATACAAAAGAAGGTTAAAAAAACAAAATACTAAATTTTACAAAGAAAATGGGAACAAAAATTAATTACATCTTGGTGTTTAACCTCCACTCGGTCAAAGTAAATTCTTGATAAAAAAAGAATCATAGTAATTATTAAAACAAAGGATATGAGATGAGAAGATAAAAGAAAGAATAATCCTAAATAAATAGATGCCATTGAGATAAATGCGGAGGGAGAATAAACAAGCAAAACATTGACTATATTTATTAACTAGCTAATTATGGGTGTACTTTAGGGATTAACCGGTAGGTAATAAAATCACAACAAGAACAAAATATGAAAAAAAAAGAGATGGAGAAGATAATAAAAAGACCAATTCTAGAGAAAGAATAAACATCTTAGACACAAATTAGTATAGTTAACTAGTAACTTATTATACATTATCTAGCTAATGGTGGGGCTACTATAGGGGCACCAGTGTGCTGGTCCCCGGCCCCTCTCTCCCTTTGGCACTGACTATCTATGGAAGCCACGAATTGAAAGTGATAATTCGACAATGATATCGTGTTATGTAGTAGTAGTAGTGTGAAACCGTTGTATTGTAACCTTCTTGTCATTCTGTGGACTTGGACAAATCAAAACCGTGGTCCTTGAGATGTCCCGAAGCCAACTCATAGTGGACTGAAAAAGACTATTGCCTAACTACAATAGCTTGGAACTATTGGACTTAGTCTTGTTCTCTTTTCCACAAGAGTTGAAAAGTTGTGGAAAGAAGTAGCGAGAAACAAAATGGTTCAGTTAAAGTCATAAAACCAACAAAAAAAAAATCGTCGTTGACTGCTCCAGAAGGGGGGATGGTATTGGATATTGGATGGACGACCGCAGCATGAAAATAGCGATACACAAGTGGGAATGATGCCGTGCATGGGACGTATAAATTCATACGGGGTTACGGGCACGGTATTGCATCTTAAAAGTACCTTATTTCCCTTCTCAATCCTTGGTTTTTAGCAAAATAAGAAAAAACCTCTCTACAACAACTCATAATCCATGCTCCTAAAATATCATAAAGCATCTCCAAGAGTTCTATATTTTTTCCTCATAAAACTTATAGTTTTGCAACTTTTAAAAAGGTATTTAGAGAAAAAAAAAGAAGGTCATATAAATGGTTTCTAAAAAATCAAATTTGGATCCCACATCAATTTTTTTGCATCTTAAAAGTACCTTATTTCCCTTCTCAATCCTTAGTTTTTAGCAAAATAAGAAAAAACCTCTCTACAACAACTCCTAATCCATGCTCCTAAAATATACGCAAAGCATCTCCAAGAGTTCTATATTTTTTCCTCATAAAAACTTATAGTTTTGCAACTTTTAAAAAGGTATTTAGAGAAAAAAAAGAAGGTCATATAAATGGTTTCTAACAAATCAAATTTGGATCCCACATCAATTTTTTGCGGCTTTTTTTTGTCGTGGCACTGCACGGGGGCGCGCCGAACCCTTTCTCACGCCACGACCTCCCTGCCGCCGCCGCCAACTCCCAACCAACGCCGCCACCACCCAGCCGGCTGCCGCCGGAGCTCGGTTCCTGCGAGAAGCTCCAGCTACTGGACCTCGACGACAACGCGCTCTATGGTGGCATCCCGCCGGAGCTTAGGAAGCTTCCATCGCTGGAGATTTCGCTTGGCCTCAGCTGCAACCGTCTCTCCGGCAAGATTCCAGCGCAGTTCGGCGAGCTGGATAAGCTCGGCAGCCCCAACATATCGTACAACCAGCTATCCGGCAACCTTGCGCCCCTCGCGAGGCTCGAGAACCTCATTATGCTCAACATCTCGTACAACACGTTCTCCGGTGAGCTCCCAGACACGCCCTTCTTCCAGAAGCTTCCGCTCAGCGACATCGCGGGCAACCACCTGATAGTCGTGGGCGCCGGCGGCGACGAGGCCTCCTGGCACGCGGCCGTCTCGGCGCTGAAGCTGGTGATGACGATCCTGGTAGTGGTGAGCGCTCTCCTCCTCCTGACGGCCACCTACGCGCTCGCCCGGTCGCGGCGGCGCAACGGTGTCATCCACGGGCACGGCGCCGACAAGACGTCTGAGGTGACCCTGTACCAAAAGGTGGACGAGGTGGTGCACGCGCTGACGTCGGCGAACGTGGTCGGCACGGGGAGCTCGGGCGTGGTGTACCGCGGGGCGCTCCTGAACGGCGACTCCCTCGCCGTGAAGAAGATGTGGTCGTCCGACGAGGCCGTTCTGCGCCAAAAGACCGCGTCAAGAGGTAAACAGGCGCAGGAGACCGATACGCGCGATGTGGGTGACGCTTAACTTTACGCGGTCCCAAGTGAAGATTTCTAAAAAAACAAAGATCAGGAGGAGATTTAGGATACTTTTGGAGATGCTCTTAGTCATGGATACTGTTTTCCTATGCTAATCGGTCGGTCGATCTAGAGGTGAAAGGGTATGGGAAAAAAATAAGGAGTAGAAAAGTTCCTGATACAAATATATGTATGATAAAGAATATATAAAAGTGGTTATGATAATTTAGAGATAGTATTTCTGATACAAAATTGTATTCTATATTTTAGGAGTGTATTATTGGAAACCCTTGGAGATGGCTTTTTTTTCCTCCTAATATCTTTGTAAAAGTTGCAAAACTATATGTTTTTAGGAGAAAAAATTAGAACACTCTTGGAGATGCTAACGCTAAGGACTGGTGGGGCTTGGTCTCACGATTTTGTTCACATCCCAAAATGGACCAACCGTACCTGCATGCGGCCTTCGAGCATTATCTCTCGTGGAAATAATGTCCCATAGGCCAATCCATTCGACGACAAAAGTTTGCCAAACAAAAATGACGTTTCCATAGAGAGAGAACATCTTATTCCTTGCAAATACTGTCATTGTGTCAATCACTAATACAAAGCCATTTTCATAAACATGCATTTTTTTATTTGAGAAAATTTCATGGCCGGTCCTTCAACTTGACAAGGGTGTTATCTAGGTCCTTTTACTCTCAAAATATTATTACTGGGTCGATAAACTTGGCTTTGGGTATCATCCAGGTCCAAACGAGTCCTAACCCGCTCTATACGCTGACATGACACGCTAACTGTAAATTAACATGGCCCCTACATGTAATGTGGATCCTCCAACTTGGCAAGGGGTGTCACATAGGTCCCTCTACTCTCAAATGCTATTTCTAGGTCTATGAATTTGACTTTGGTATCATCTAGGTCCAGACGGATCTTAACCCGCTCTGTACGCTGATGGGGCATGGAGCAGCGTTGGCTCCTTTACATGGTGGCGGCGGCTGTCTTTCCCGTCACAATGGTGGTTGCATTGTATCCTCCCGTGATGCGGCGAAGATGTCATAAGTACATCAACATTGAGTTTTTTTTAAAAAAAAACTGTTAACCTAGAAACTATGAGATAGTTTTTATGCTTGTCAAATCACATAGACACTACATATAAAAATCATATCCCTCGATATAGTTGTTTCAAAATAATTTTTAATATGTCTTCTCTTTCTATCATCATATACCTATCACATCTATTTATATCTTGATTCCCATGTAGATATAGATTCTTATCTAAGAAATCATTTCTTCATCTCTCTTCTTTAATTTGTATCGCATCACCATTTTATTTAGTTAGTACCCTAATTAGTGAATATAAAACTTAGTTTATGGGTTGGGAGTGCCCTCGAGACCGGGGTGGATCCATGGACATCTCGGCAGGTCCATTATGCATTGGTCTTCCTCTCCATCTTCCATCGTCGTCAACATCCCTCATCGGCCCATTCATGGTGAGAATGTGGCAGATCCATGGGAGGCCACAGATCTGTGTGTGCGGAGGCGGCGAATCTGTAGTGAGACATACTATCAGGCATCAAACCATGGTGGAGCTTGCAATAAATCAACATGGAGGATGACTAGAGATGGCAATGGGTATATACTTGTCGAGTAATGTCATCCCATACTCATATCGCTAGACAAGAAATCTACTGTCGGTGTTTCGAGTAAGCACCGGCTAGTAAATTTGTATATTGCATGTCTGATCCGGATGGTGTGCTAAGAGGACACAAGGATTATACTGGTTTGGGCCGAATGTCCCTACGTCTAGTTTCGAGCTGCTCGTGTTACTAGCACTGAGTTTGTAGTAGGGGGTTACAAACTGGCGAGAGACGAAGGAGCTCCCAAGTCTCTGTGGTGATACGGTGTGATATGCGATGCGTTTGTTCAATGAATCGACCCCCTAATGGGATGACCTGCTTTCCCTTTTATAGCCCAATGGAGAACAGGGGTTACAGCCAAAGGAAAGAGGGAAAAAGAAAGAGAAAATAAGGCTCCCGGAGATGTGCCGTCCTCCTCTTTACGTGGGTCCCGCTGACCCTATAGATCGTGGTGGCCGTGGCGTCGTACCGGGGTCCTGTTGGCCGCTGCGGCATACGTGCGGGCGTCGTGCGTCATTCTTGTCTTCCATCCCATCCGAGCGGACGGAATGGTCAGAGGTCCCCTGATAGAAGCCTTGCGGGGGGGGGCTAGCGGCACAGTGCCAGTCAACTGACGCCGGTTGACTGATGTTGGACGGTGGTCAGGCAGGGAGTTGGCAGCACAGTGACCACGCGTCCATCACTGTGGGCGATGTGAGTTTCCCAGCATGGCCCGATGCGACCACCAGTCTCATCAGGACGCGTCCGAGACGTGCTCCCGGGCGTGTGCCTCCATGCCGTAGTGGTTAAAGCGGTTCGAGCCCTACCCTGGGACCACTGCTTTGGTCCGGTAGCAGATCTGATCCCCAAGGATCGGGCGAGGCGAAAATCTCTCCCTGGGAGCCGGGCAAGACGGAATCCGACCCTGGAGGGTTGGACGAGGCGGGGCCCACCCCATGACACTGGACGAGGCGTGTCCCGACCCCTACGGGTCGGACGATGCGGAAACCTCGTCCTCGGTGTCGGGCGAGGCGTGGCCCGGCCCCTTGGGGTCGGACGAGGCAAAAACCTCATCCTCGACGTCAGACGAGGCGTGGCCCGGCCCCTGGGGGTCGGACGAGGCGGAAACCACGCCCTCAGAGTCAAACGAGGCCATAGTTACGTTTTTAACCATCGGATGAGGCGACGTGACTATCGAAGACCTAATACCGGGGTACCCAATGAGGTGGAACTAATAACCATCGAACGTTGACGCTTCCGGTCAGACAAGAACGCTACTACGTACCCAATGAGGTGGAACTAATAACCATCGAACGTTGACGCTTCCGGTCAGACAAGAACGCTACTACGCTTCTTGCCCGAACGACGAAAGATTGGTTCCGCCTCGCCCGACAGCTGAGAGCTGGCTCTGCCTTGCCCGACGGCTGTGGGCTGGCTTCGCCTCGCCCGATGTTTGAGGGCGGGCTCCGCCTCGCCCGACGGTACCGAGGGCCATGCCCTACATGCCTGTAGGAAGGTACTATCAGGATTCGACAGGACGGGCGCTTTAGGCCCTTTTTGACCTGACAGAGCCCGAACAGTGTTGTAGACGCCGACTTTTGTCCCACAGTGTTGTAGGCGCCGCCACCAGCCCTCGGACGCGGATAATAACACAAGCATACGACAACCACTACGATCCAAGACAGAACTCACATCATCTACAGTGACGGACGTATGGTCACTTCCCGTCTACTCCCCGAAGGGTCACAGCTCGGCTCTCTGACACGCCGCACCGTCCGCCGGTGTAGGATGGGACGCACCCACTTGCTGAAAGAGGCTAGGGCACGGCCCTATAAGGGTCAGTGAACACGCCATTCCTGACACGGTCTGCCATGTTAGCAGGACAGTTGGACAGGAGAAAAGGAAGACCCGGCTCTCTCGAAGTACCTTCTCTACCTTTGGTTTGTTCCTCTTTCTTCCGTCTGTAACCCCTGCTCCCCCTTAGTCTATAGAAGGGAGGGTAGGGCACCCCACTAGGGGGACGAATCATTTTTTCATACGGAAGACGACGGATCAATTCCACACACAACACACAGCCAAGCAGCAACCGAGCTCTTGGCGTCCTTTCGACCTTTCCATCAGAGACTTGGGACATGTCCCTCTCTCGACTGTTTGTACCTCCTACTACAAATATTTTTCGGTACTAATAACACGAGCAGCAACAAACTGGACGTAATGACATTCTGTCCGAACCAGTATAAATCTTGTGTCCTTTAGTACACCATCCGAGCCTAACGCGTAACAATTATAAATTTACTAGCCGGTGTTTATTCGAAACACCGACAATGACGCTCTTTAATCATTTGGCTCGGATACCTGGGTATAGATATCCGACATCTACACACTAAAATACCTATACCTACGCAAGGGTAAAAGAATCTACACATGTCTGTACCCGTGTTGGTAAAAATACCCGATGGGTAACCGCACCCGAATGCACACCCCAATAAATAAAATATCACGAAAATATCATATTTTAAAATCATGTATTTGTTCGGCATGCCAGCCGGGGTCGTTTGCAAGTTGCAACGCGCGTTGAAACGTTTATATAATTAAAAAACAGACAACACTTCTGACCGTACGACGATGCTGGTAACAACTTCCGCGCAGTCGCTTCCAACGGGTTGGAAACCGCAAACCAGGGCAAGACGGGGCTAATCTACCCATCCGTGATCGGGTTTGAGGCATCAAATCCGTTCTACTTTTTTAATTATAGAATAGTATTTTTCTCTCATATAAAATTAGTTCTATAAAATTAGTCATAGCAATAATAAATCCTGCCCACCTACCTGCTGCACCTGGTCCTAGGTTGCTAGGTTCATGCACCTGTCGTTGATTGATGCGGACTGCGTGCTGCTGCTATGACTGAACACTGAAGAAAATAATCACGCGTGATTGACTGACTGACTGGTGGCGGCTGGAACAGGCGGTGTTTAGTTCAGATAAGAGATATAGCAACAAAACTTCACCGATTAATAGTCTAATTGGCATAGATCTATTGGATATATAGGTATATTTTGTAGTAAAGTTAATGAAGGCATATGTGACGCCGAGACGGGTATAGATTACCAACGAGCACATGGGTGCTGGTAGCATGTATCCGTACCCGCACCCGCCCTATACGATGAGTAGAGAATTTTACCTATTAGCATACCCACGCGTGAATAAATCTTTTCGTACCCACCTATTTATGGGGTAAAACCACATGGGTACTTGTGTATCAGGAACCCATTGCCACCTCCAAGGATGGCTCCAAGTAAATTGATTACTTTCTGTATAAACTTTGATGGATTTGTGCGTTCCTTATGATCCAAAATCTATTAAGCGTGAATGTATGATATTATTGGAAAAAGTTACGGTTGCGTATCAAAGTTTATGCACTAAAAAAATGAAAGTTCTAATTTCAGACGATGAAGAAATGGTATACACAAAAAAACTCGATTGCTATTTGATTCCAGGGTTTTTAAAATACTGTAAGCGAGATTTAGGGTTTAGATCACCAATTTCTACTGTCCTAGTGGTACTTATCAGTTATCACATCATATATTGTTCATATTTATGGTTACGATAGACTGCTATTTACGATTGCTGTTGTAACACGGCCTCCGAGAGTGGCGGAGACCCACGTGCCAGCAGTTCGCAAAGACGTCTCCGACCAACTACCTTAGCAAAGGCCCGGCTACCACGCCTGCACTCTAGAAAGATGGCGGTTTCTCAGATCGCTTGCAGGGACGCTGCCGGTGACCTGGCGCAGCCTCCGCCTAAGTTAGCTCAGAGGCGGCTCTCGGGCGGAGAGGCGGAGGCCGCCCCACTGCAAGGCTAATCAAGTGCCAACGTTACCTACGTGTGTGTGCAGTAACGAGAGGAAGGCGCTCGTGGGCCGGCGCAGCAGCGCCGGTTCGGCCTCCGCTTCGTAGGGGCGAGACCCAAGCAGAGGAGGGCAACATCTGGGCGTCGAGGTCTGCGGCCTCGGCGTCCCTAGGGCGGAGACCAACGGCGGAGGTCCAAAGGCCCGTCGCCGAATCCTGAGGCCTGATGAGGCGGAGACCGACGGCGGAGGTCCAAAGGCCTGTCGCGAATCTCGAGGCCTGATGAGGCGGAGACCGGCGTGAGGTCCAAAGGCCCTTCGCCGAATCTCGAGGCTTGATGGGCCGGCTGATCAAGAGCCCAAGACTGAGGGCGGCATGACAAGATTATCCCCGAGAGGAAAGGCGAGTAGTGGAATATTCCGAGAATGTCTTCAGAAAGTGAGTTGAAGGATACTATTGTAAAGTCTGTAAAGTGGTGTTTGAGCCCTATAAATAGAGAACACTTGTAACAGTACGGGAGGTTGGTGAATGAATTAATGAAACCCTAGTTTTACGTGCCATTTCCCTACACGCCCGCTTGTCGTGGTTCTGCATTTCCGAGCCTCGGCTGAGGGGGCGCTTTGGGCGGGCGGAGGCCTCCACCTCCTCCACATTGTCTCGAGGCGCAAGTCTCAACATTGGCGCCCACCGTGGTTTGGCCAAGGCAAACCAACGATGGCGTGGAAAGAAAAAACCACCACCAGAAAAGAAAGCGACCATGGGTCGCGAGGAAGGCCTAGGCGCACCACTCGTAGCACCACGCAACCTCGCCAATGAGGATGACACCAGAGAGCAGATGCCTGTGGTCAACCACCGGAACCCCAAGATCCAGAGATTCAAGATCCGGAGGCCCAACCAAACTCAGCCACAACACTCGAGCAAGAAGCAATAAATGCCACAAGCACAGTTGCAAAGAGCGCAACAAGAGAGGGATGAATGGCAAAGCAGCATTCACGACTAATCGCCAAGCTATTCAAGCGTCAAGACAAGTAGCAAAAATAAAAGGCAGATTGGCGGTCCCCCACATGCCGAGATGCTAAGTATGCGACATGCGATACCAGCGTCAACCTCCGCAATCCCAGCCTCCGCAGCAACACCAACTACAACCATACCACAAGGGCCTCCGCCAGTGATCAGCCAGCCCACGATGCCATCTCAGATGATGCGGAGGCCTATCAATCCAAGTCCCCACTCTCTGAAGGCATACAACAGTCGCCATGGCCAACGGCGTACAAGCCAATCACACTACCAAAGTTCAATGGAAAGACAGACCCCCATCAGTTCATTATGAGTTACGAGGCAGCAGTAGCCTCCGCCGGCGGAGACGACGCCATCTTGGCAAAGTCATTTGTCATTGCAGCCGAAGGCAACGCGTTGGCTTGGTATTCTATGCTCAAACCAAGCACAGTCTATTCTTGGGAGAACCTTCGGGACAAGATATTGGCAAACTTTAAGAGGCTAACAGCACAGTCGCTGACTTCCACAGATCTATTCCAGTGCAAGCAAATGAAGGGAGAGACACTACACGACTACTTCCGGAAATTCGTGCAACTAAAGGCGAAGGCACCAGACGTCCCAGACGAGATTGCCATTGAAGCATCGATCAAAGGCCTCCAAATCGGGCCATTCGCAGCACACCTAGCAAGAAAGAAACCAACTTCCATACAGCTATTGTATGATGAGTTCGAGAAATACTGCAGATCAGACAATGACCTCCGGAAAAGGCTGGAGGAGCAGGGTCAAAACAGACAGCAAAATAGCAACAAAAACTCCCAGAAAAGCTATACGAACCGTAATGCATCAAATCGTAAACAGTGCGAGGGCAAGTGCTCAAGATCGAGGGTCAACCATACCCCGAACAAAGGCAATGGCAAAGACCAATAGGGTCGGAGACCTGCATCAGAACCAAGGTCGGCAAGGCTACCAAGGCAAAAACTGGAACAAAACCACAACCGAAACAACGTAGGCTATATTATGTTTTTTCATGGCGAAAGCTTGAGGCACAACACCAAAGATTGTCCAGGAAACAAAAGAGACACAGGAAAGGATGAAGAACAAACAGACCGCCCAACCTCCAACAACACAATGAGAGCGCAAGAGAGGTCAACACCACCTACACAAATGGCCACCAGTGATCTCGCCCAATCTACCCAAAGTGCTAAACGCAAACCAAATACATCCTCTCCACACTGGCCTCGCCTATTACCCAAACTTCCTACCAAAGATGGCGGCCGGCGCCTCCAATGAATGACCTCGGTGGGTAACTACTGGTCGGAGGCAAAGCGACCTACTTAAACCCAAAATCTCCCCACATAACCTACCTCGAAACAAACCCACCGCCACAAAACCAAAGCAGGTTCAAGCCTCCACGCAGAATAAAGAAGACATGCAAAGAATCGCCCCGCCGCCACCTCACAACCAACCACCAACACCAAAAAATGAGCCAAACCTGGAAAACCAAGTCAACCCCACGGACCACTACCCACAATAGGCATGATACTACCAATCACGGAGGATCATCAATGGAGTTTCAAACGAAAAAAGAGAAAAAGGACCACCTCCTTTGGTAAACAACGAAAGCGGTCAAGGCCCAACAAAATACATAGATTGGTCTAGAGTCCCAATCACCTTCACAGAAGAAGATCTCTAGCTAGAAAGCTACCCTCACACGTGATTTAATGGTAATCAAGACCAACATAGCAAAGCATGGGAGATAAGCAAAGTATTGATTGACACTGGCGAGATTCGTGAGATATCATCTTCGCAAATACCTTCGACCAAATGAAGCTCAGAGAATCAACTGATGACCCTCGAATCCCCTTTGATAGGATTCGGAGGCAAGCATACTCTAAGCATTAGGAAAAATCTCACTCCAAAGTGTCGTTTGGAACCCAAGCAAATGCTAGAACCAAGTACATAACCTTCGACGTCAAATCGATCTGTATTACCATACAATGCCATCTTGGGTAGAAGATTCAAGACTAAATTCAACGCAATCACGCATATGGCCTACTGTGCATAAAAATACCAAGACTCCATGGTATTATCACGGTCCGAGGCAGCAAAAAGAAGCAAGAAACATAGAAAAAGCAATCTCTGAGCCCAAAGAAACATCAATGCGGTTGAGTCGGCAGACAAAGAACTAGAGCCTCCGGATATGCCCGGAGGAAAACAGATATGCAGCGAGTCAAGAAGAGACAAAGGTGACCCCTCTAGAAAAGGAGTTACCAGACAGAAAAGTAACAATTAGCTCAGAGTTGAGCAAAGCAGAGGAGGAAGAGCTCATGGAAACTCTAGTAAAAAACAAAGACATCTTTCGCTGGTCGACCTCCAGACCTCTGTGGAGTCAGCAGGGACATCATACAGCATGAACTAGATATCAATGAAAACATGAGGCCAAGAAAGCAGAAACAGAGAAAAATGTTGGAGGACAGGATCTAGGCAGCAAAGGCGGAGGTGCAAAGGTTGCTAGATGCAAAAGTCATCAGGGAAGTCAAGTATTCAGAATGGCTTGCAAACGTAGTACTGGTACCAAAGAAGAATGGCAAAATGAGAATGTGCATAGATTTTATAGATCTGAATAAAACTTGCAAAAAAGACCCTTTCCCATTGCCAAGAATAGATGCCTCCGTCGACAAGGTAGCCAGATGCCATAGGTTTTCTCTCCTCAACTGTTTCTCTAGGTATCACCAAATCTGGATGAAAAAAGAAGACGAAGACAAGACAAGTTTCACCACTCCATTCGGGACATATTGCTACACCAGAATGCCGGAGGGCCTCAAAAATGCCGAGCAACCTTGCCGAATGACAAAGGAAGTTTTGGGCTCACAACTAGATAGAAACATCATAGCCTACGCCGAATTTACATAGTGGTCATGAGCAAGAACAAGGATGATCATGTCTCCGACTTACAGGAGACCTTCGCCAACCTCGGAGACGGTGGCCTCCGCCTCAACCCGTAAAAAAAAATGTATATTTGGAGTTACAAAAGGGAAGATGCTCGGATACATCATAAGCGGTGAAGGCATCAAAGCGAACCAGACAAAAACCAAGGCAATAATGGCAATGGTAGAACCCAAAAACAAGAAAGAAGTGCAAAGCTGATGGGAAGAATAGGAGCGCTCAACAGATTCATCTCAAAATCAGCAGAACGTAGCCTCCCCTTCTTCCAAGCCCTAAGGGGCAGAAACAACTTTGAGTGGGGGTCCAAGCAGTCGGAGGCATTTCATAACTTGAAAGAGTATCTGGCAAACTCACTGGTGGTCTCCATCCTAGAATCGGATAGCCACCTATTGCTATATGTGGCGGCCTCCGACCATGCAGTCAGCGTAGTCTTAGTTCATGAGCTGGAAAAAGAATCAGGCAAAACTCAAAAACCAGTTTATTTTATCTCAGAAGCACTGTCCAGAGCCAAGCTAAACTACACTGAAGTAGAAAAAGTTGCCTATGCAGTGTTGATGGCATCAAGAAAACAAAAGCATTATTTCCAAAACCACAAAATCTCAGTTCCAACATCGCTGCCACTGCAAGACTTGCTCAGAAACAAAGAAGCCTCCGGCAGAATAGGCAAATGGGCTACAGAGCTATCACAGTTTGATATCTCGTATGTCCCCAGAACAGCAATCAAATCACAAGCACTAGCCGATTTTATAGCAGATTGGACACCTACGACAGAGCCCAAGATACAACCAACCACTCAAGGCTGGATAGCATTCACGGATGGAGCCTGGGGCCAAGCGGAGCAGAGCCTCCGCCGTCCCTAACGGCACCCCCTCCGTGCGGATCGAAATACGCAGCAAGGCTAGAGTTCAAATCAACAAACAACATAGCGAATATGAAGGCTGATCCTAGCGCCAAGAAAGCAAAGGCCCTAGGGGCAAAAACATTGACAGTCAAAATAGATTCTCAAGTGGTTCTTGGCCAAGTAGAGAAAGAATACAAAGAAGAGAGCGAACTCATCAAATACCTATCCGTTGTCGAGAAATTTGGAGCGGAGATTCGAGGCTTCACCTCAAGCACATCCCAAGATCGAGAAAATGCAGGGAGGCGAGATGAACCGGCAAAAGCTACGACAAACAACACATCACACGCCACCAAACAATTTTTACCAAATCTTGAAGTCTTGACAACTACGGAGACATCTAAGGCACCTAAGCCCATACTACACCGCAAAATGAAGATTGGAGAAAGGCGATAATGAGAATTCTTAGAAGGCAAAAACAACCAAGAAGATGAAGCAAAAGCGGCAAGAATATGAGGCGGGACAAGAAATTACACAATCATAGATGGTGTACTGTACAAGAAAGGAGTAGTCCAGCCTCTCCTCAAATGCATATCGCAGAGCGAAGGCATAGAGTTGCTTCAAGAAATACACTCAGGAATTTGCGGGCCGCACATTGGCTCTAGAGCATTATCAACAAAGGCAATAAGGCAAGGCTTTTATTGGCCAACACACATACAAGACGCAGAGCAGACAGTTAGAACATGCAAAGCATGCCAAACATTCTCTCCCGGGCAGTCAAAACCATCGTCGGATACCTCCGACATGGCAGCTACAAAGATGGGGTATGGACCTGGTCGGCCCATTACCACCATCCCAAGGAGGAAACAGATTCATAGTAGTGGCAGTAGAATATTTTACAAGATGGATAGAAGCAAAGCCACTGGCGAAGATAACCTCAGAAACTATCAGAAAATTCTTCTGGCAAAACATAATTTTGTAGATTCGGTGTACCGAGGATTCTGACAGTAGACAATGGAAAACAATTCGATTTAGAGAACTTCAAAGAATTCTGCAAAAGCATTGGAACAAAACTAGCCTTCGCCTCAGTATACCACCTAGAGTCCAATGGTGATGTGGAAAGAGCAAACAGAATAGTGTTTTTAGCAATATCAAAAACATTGTTGGGCCTACGCAAAGGAAAATGGGTAGATGAATTACCCAGAGTGATTTGGTCACACAATACATCAATCTCAAGAACAATAGGATTCACACCATTCAAATTTCTTTATGGAGAAGAGGCCATGATGCCAGAAGAAATCAAGCACGAAAGCCTCCGCACAACGAGACAGCTAATGTTGCAAGATGAAGAATATGCAAAAGAAACAATAGAAGCCATAAGACTAGAAGCAGTCGAATACATTGCAAAATATCAGTCCCAAACCAAGAAGTGGAGAGACTCTCAGGTGGTAAGGAAAGACATAAAACACAGAGACCTCGTACTCAGAAGAAAACACAATGCACAACTTGCTGGTAAACTGCAGCCAAAATGGGAAGGACCATACACAACAACGGCAGCAGGCCACCCGGGCTCTTTCCACTTGACCGACAGCGAAGGTGTCACAACAACCCACACCTGGAATATTGACAGCCTCCGCAGATACTACATCTAGGCAATGTACCAAAGGGCAACCTCCGCAAATAATAAGCAGAGGCCCCTCCGTTCATTTACCTTTCAGCTCTTTTTTCTTCAAACCAAAAAATGTAAAAGAGCCTGTACTCTTTTCCTCACAGGGGAACTCCAAGCGGAGGTGAGGTTTTTAACGAGGCAGGCTCAATGTAAAAATCCTCTAGAAGTATAAAGAGGTAATTCCCCAAAAGAACGCATGAAAAGTTCAAAACCAAAAGCGGCCAGCTCTGGCGCCGCAATATTCGGTGAACAAAAATAAGCACAGGTCCTTTCAAAGCGCCGGCCACAGGCATTGGCAATTTGAAACGACCTCTATGGCCAAACTGGCCTTCGACCTTGATAAAGACCTGTCCAAATTTAGGCATCAAGGCAGAAACCACCTAGGCCAAACAGGGCTCCGACCTTGACAAAGACCTGTCCAAATTCAGGCATCAAGGCAGAAACCACATTGGCTAAACTGGTCTCTGACCTTGACAAAGACCTGTCCAAATTCAGGCATCAAGGCAGAAACCACCTAGGCCAAATAGGCCTCCGACCTTGATGAAGACCTGAACAAATTCAGGCATCAAGGCAAAAACAACCTTGGCCAAACAGGCCTACGACCTTGATGAAGACTTGAACAAATTCAGGCATCAAGGCAAAACCAACCTTGGCCAAACAGGCCTCCGACCTTAACAAAAAAACCACCCCAAGCATCAGGGGCAACACCATTATGGCGCTAGAACCAGGAAGAAGGTCTCCGCCATCGAAAACACCAAAACAAGGAAAAGGTCTGACAAAACCCTGTCACTTAGGCACTAGGCCTATTTACTTCAAAAGATCTCAAAAGGCAAGAATAATTCAAGCAAGATATAGGCCATTAAAGCCAAGATACGTTCCAACAAACAACATACCAAAAATTTAACAACCAAAAGCCACCACCCCGCTATAAAACGGGTTCCCCCACGCCCTTAAAACCTCGGTCGGCCAGAGAAGGCGCAAAGGGGAAGAAAGAAAGAAACACAGCAGCACAAGCCACAAACAGCGGCCATGGAGGCAGGGGTCTCCTTAGATATCTAAGTCGGCCGTAGATATTGTACGAAAACTCGTAAAATCGGAGGCACCAGTAGACGGTCGGAGGCAGTGGGAAAAGAGACAGGAACTACGGCACGGTGATGAACAGCGCAGGCCTACGGAAGAAGGGATATATAGCATGAAATATCGTAACATCCCCCTGACGCCGGAGACCTAACCTACCATCTCCACAAATGAAACATGTCCCACGGGTGTGCAGCGTCGGAGGCCCATACCACCAGACAGCTAAAACACCCAGCTAAAGAAATACCAAAAGTCTCCACCGTTTGCACAAGCTGCGCCAAACCTCCTATCGGATCACACACCGATTCAGCAAGCCTCGCCAGGCGGACTTCAAGTACGCCTCCGTCGGCCAAAAAACTGCAAACACTTCTACCTCGGCCATCAAGCAAGCACAGAGAAGGAGAGAACATGGGGTGGAGGTCCTGGCCACCACCTCTGTATCACGCACGTTCGCCCAAGCAAAGGCCCACGGTGTGCAAGCTCAGGACTAGACGAGATATGTAAACAAGCACAACAGACATAAGCCCCCGCACAAACAATCAAGAAAGTGAACCTATTTTGTATTCCATAAAACGTCAAGTAGCATTCTTACAGGACACAAACTTACAATAAAATCCAAACTATTGTGGCGAAGGTCCGCGCCAAGCAAGCGCGCAAGTAAACCCAACGCGCTCATCGTCTATGTCAAACTTAACTGACTCAAACACGTCGCGCGCAATGCTGCGGGGAAAGGCCGAACGTCAATACGCCCAAAGCTCTCCGCTCACATAAATACCGTCGTTGTAGAGAGTCAAAGGCGCAACATCTTGCACAGGCTCCCGATTCGGAACCTGCGCAAGGTTAAAATTTTCCACAAAATCATTCAGAACAAAAGAAACTTTATTTACAAGAGTCCAACTGGACTACAATATACAAGTCAAAATAACTAAGTCCTACAAAGAGCCTAGACCTCTGGCGCATCGGCCGCAGCAGAAGTCCCTGGAATGGAGCCCGCATCAACTGTGGGCGGGGACGGCGCCTGCGGCCTCCGACCATCACCGCCGCCGATCGTAGCGCCCACCGGAGCGCCAGCGGTGGCAGAGGCGTCGCCCACGATCGCCGAACGCGAAACTGGCGGAGGCTTGCCCGCAAGACTCTTCTGCGCATCATGTAGCACAGGTTAAAATATCAGTGGCACAGGCAATGAAAGCCTTCGCAGCTTCACAAAAAGCAAGGAGAGAAAAATAGCGGCTACAAAGACTAGAAATACCTTCGCCCTCTTTTCCTCCGCCAGTTTCCGGGCAGCAGGTCTCCCAAACGGAGCCCAAAAGTACCAAGAGAAGTCTCACCAAGCTCCTCCAGACCCGGCAGTGCTCCCTCCGAAATACTTTCGGTATGCGTGCACCCGCCGCGCACCAAAAGCTTGGCGTAATTCGCTACTCCCGCCAATGCCCCGTAGTCCGTGCAGCCATTGATCAGACCAGGGAGCTTCGCAAGGTGACCCTTTAGCCAGGAGGCGAGGGCATAGACGCTGTCTTCCTCCAGAGGAGCGAAGGTTTTGCCTCCGAACTCGGCGACGATGGCCCGATAATGGCCAACGGTTGCAGCAAGGACCCCCTTGACCGAGTCCAAACGCCTCGTCGACAAAGACAACTGCTCCCCCACCGCAGCCACGGATTCCTTCTCAGAGGCCAGCTCTCGCCGGAGACCCTCGGCCAACTCGTTTGCCCTGTGGGCCTGCTCGACGGACAAAACTTCTGCATCCCGGGCCTTGGCGAGATCGGCCCTCAAAGCATCCTTTTCTTGTTCCTTCTCCGCCAGAGAAAGGCGGAGAGCTGCAAGGGAGTTGGACAAACTTCCTTTTTCACCTTCCAGGTGCTCGTTCTCCGCCTTGAGCGCTTCAATTGCAGTATCTCGGTCAGAGACCTCGCGAGTGCAGCGCTCTTCCATAACAACGGCCATGTGATACCCCTGCGATCAGAAAGAAGAAGACCAAGACGATCAGCAATAGAAACAAAAACAAGTCTAAAGGCGAACATACACCAAAAAAGACAAACCGCCGAAGACGCACCAAGCTCTGGTATTCTAGATGAACATGGAGAAGTTGGAAGAAATCCATGTCCCTCAGACGCTGTTTGAAGCGATCTGTTCAAAGAAGAACAAACAAACACAAAACAATAAGGTGAGAAAAGCAAATCTCACAATAAATACACCAACTGCCAGAGACCACCTCCGACGTCTCCAAGAACCCCAAGATAGCACTCTTCCCAACCTGAGATAGAAGTGTCGGAGGAGCATGCGTAGCAAAAAAAAACACAACAACTCAGGTCAGAGGGCCGATCAGAAATAGGCAATAACAATAGGCCAAAAGACGAGTAAGATAAAAACACTCTATACTCACTCGGACCTGACGCCATCAGCCCCGGTTGCCCCGGACCAAACCTGACGCTGGCAGCGGTCGCTCGCTCCTCCGGGGTGAGGAGTCTAGCCATGACATCACCTACAAAGCAACAAGTACACGATATTAGCACTTGGTACAATACATAAACAAATAAACCGGGCGAAGACAGTAAACACAAAAATATGCGCCAAACAAACTTACTCATAAAAAACCCCGGCTGGGCCGCCTGCCGAGCCCCCTAGGCAGATGTCTCCGCCATATCATGCGGTGAAGGCCCACAGGGCCGGCTCTCCTCAGCCAGCGGCCTAGCGGGCGGAGGGCTCGAAGAAGACTGAGCCGCCGGGGCCTGCTTAGCAAGCACGGCCTCCGGCTGCCCGACGTCTGCCGCTGGCGCGGAGGAAGGCGCAACAACGGCGGGAAACGAAGGAGCTACGCAAGGCGACCACCACGCCATCTTTAGAACTTGAATACAACCCGCCAAAAATGTCAGGCATATGATCGATGGCGCTAGCTTCCGGCTGTTCGACCCGCACGTCCACTGACGGGACGGAGGAGCTCTAAACGTCTTCACTGCCGGCGGAGGCAACGCCAGCACTACCGGCCGAAGACGCGGCCGCCGCGATCACCGGAGCACCGGTTTTCTTCTTCTTCTTCGCAGATTGGACAAAATACTAAATTTTACAAAGAAAATGGGAAAAAAATTAATTACATCTTGGTGTTTAACCTCCACTCGGTCAAAGTAAATTCTTGATAAAAAAAAAGAATCATAGTAATAATTAAAACAAAGGATATGAGATGAGAAGATAAAATAAAGAATAATCCTAAATAAATAGATGCCATTAGGATAAATGCGGAGGGAGAATAAACAAGCAAAACATTGACTATATTTATTAACTAGCTAATTATGGGTGTACTTTAGGGATTAACCGGTAGGTAATAAAATCACAACAAGAACAAAATATGAAAAAAAAAAGAGATGGAGAAGATAATAAAAAGACCAATTCTAGATTTATAGATAGATACGAGAAAGAATAAACATCTTAGACACAAATTAGTATAGTTAACTAGTAACTTATTATACATTATCTAGCTAATGGTGGGGCTACTATAGGGGCACCAGCGTGCTGGTCCCCCCCCCCCAGGCCCTCTCTCCTTTGGCACTGACTATCTATGGAAGCCACGAATTGAAAGTGATAATTCGACAATGATAGCGTGTTATGTAGTAGTAGTAGTGTGAAACCGTTGTATTGTAACCTTCTTGTCATTCTGTGGACTTGGACAAATCAAAACCGTGGTCCTTGAGATGTCCCGAAGCCAACTCATAGTGGACTGAAAAAGACTATTGCCTAACTACAATAGCTTGGAACTATTGGACTTAGTCTTGTTCTCTTTTCCACAAGAGTTGAAAAGTTGTGGAAAGAAGTAGCGAGAAACAAAATGGTTCAGTTAAAGTCATAAAACCAACAAAAAAAAATCGTCGTTGACTGCTCCAGAAGGGGGGATGGTATTGGATATTGGATGGACGACCGCAGCATGAAAATAGCGATACACAAGTGGGAATGATGCCGTGCATGGGACGTATAAATTCATACGGGGTTACGGGCACGGTATTGCATCTTAAAAGTACCTTATTTCCCTTCTCAATCCTTGGTTTTTAGCAAAATAAGAAAAAACCTCTCTACAACAACTCATAATCCATGCTCCTAAAATATACGCAAAGCATCTCCAAGAGTTCTATATTTTTTCCTCATAAAAACTTATAGTTTTGCAACTTTTAAAAAGGTATTTAGAGAAAAAAAAGAAGGTCATATAAATGGTTTCTAAAAAATCAAATTTGGATCCCACATCAATTTTTTTGCATCTTAAAAGTACCTTATTTCCCTTCTCAATCCTTAGTTTTTAGCAAAATAAGGAAAAACCTCTCTACAACAACTCCTAATCCATGCTCCTAAAATATACGCAAAGCATCTCTAAGAGTTCTATATTTTTCCTCATAAAAACTTATAGTTTTGCAACTTTTAAAAAGGTATTTAGAGAAAAAAAAAGAAGGTCATATAAATGGTTTCTAAAAATCAAATTTGGAGCCACATCAATTTTTTTTTGCATCTTTTTTTTTTTCCCTTCTCAATCCTTTTAGTTTTAGCAAAATAAGAAAAACCCTCTACAACAACGCCCTAATCCATGCTCCTAAAATATACGCAAAGCATCTCCAAACTATATTTTTCCTCATAAAACTTATAGTTTTGCAACTTTTAAAAAGGTATTTAGAGAAAAAAAGAAGGTCATATAAATGGTTTCAAAAAATCAAATTTGGATCCCACATCAATTTTTTTATGGCTTTTTTTATGGTGGCATCCGCACGGGGAGCTTAGGAACCCTTTTCCATCGACCTGGAGCCGCCGCCAACTCCCAACCACCGTGCGCCACCGTCTCTCGGCAAGATTCCGGTTCAGTTCGCGAGAAGCTCCGCCATCGACCTGGACCTCTGCGATAAGCTCTCTGGTGGCAGCCGGAGCCAGAAGCTTCCATCATTGGAGATTTCGCTGGCCTCACCGCAAACCTCTCCTAAGCAAGATTCAGTATTGATTCGGCGAGGTGGATAGCAGCTCGGCAGCCCCAACATATCGTACAACCAGCTATCCGGCAACTATGCTCGCGAGGCCTCGAGAACCTCATTATGCTCAACATCTCGTACAACACGTTCTCCGGTGAGCTCCAGACACGCCCTTCTTCCGAAGCTTCCGCTCGGCGACATCGCGGGCAACCACCGATAGTCGTGGGCGGCGGCGGCGACGAGGCCTCCGGCACTGGCCGTCTCGGCGCTACAAGCCGGTGATGACGATCCCGGTGGTGGTGAGCGCCTCCTCCTCGACGGCCACCTACGCTGGCGCTTTCGTCGCGGCGGCGGCGCAACGGTGTCATCCACGGGCACGGCGCCGACAAGACGTCTGAGGTGACCCTGTACCAAAAGGTGGACGAGGTGGTGCGCGGCGGCGACGCCGCAAACGTGGTCGCACGCACGGGGAGCTCGGGCGTGGTGTACTGCTGGCGCTCTGAACGGCGACTCCCTCGCCGTGAAGAAGATGTGGTCGTCCGACGAGGCCGTTCTGCGCCAAAAAGACCGCGTCAAGAGGTAAGCAGCGCAGGAGACCGATCTGTGATGATGTGGGTGACGCTTAACTTTACGCGGTCCCAAGTGAAGATTTCTAAAAAAAACAAAGATCAGGAGGAGATTTAGGATACTTTTGGAGATGCTCTTAGTCGTGGATACTGTTTTCCTATGCTAATCGGTCGGTCGATCTAGAGGTGAAAGGGTATGGGAAAAAATAAGGAGTAGAAAAGTTCCTGATACAAATATATGTATGATAAAGAATATATAAAAGTGGTTATGATAATTTAGAGATAGTATTTCTGATATAAAATTGTATTCTATATTTTAGGAGTGTATTATTGGAAACTCTTAGAGATGGCCTTTTTTTCCTCCTAATATCTTTGTAAAAGTTGCAAAACTATATGTTTTTTGGAGAAAAAATTAGAACACTCTTGGAGATGCTAACGCTAAGGACTGGTGGGGCTTGGTCTCACGATTTTGTTCACATCCCAACATGGACCAACGTACCGTACCTGCATGCGGCCTTCGAGCATTATCTCTCGTGGAAATAATGTCCCATAGGCCAATCCATTCGACGACAAAAGTTTGCCAAACAAAAATGACGTTTCCATAGAGAGAGAACATCTTATTCCTTGCAAATACTGTCATTGTGTCAATCACTAATACAAAGCCATTTTCATAAACATGCATTTTTTTATTTGAGAAAAATTCATGGCCGGTCCTTCAACTTGACAAGGGTGTTATCTAGGTCCTTTTACTCTCAAAATATTATTACTGGGTCGATAAACTTGGCTTTGGATATCATCCAGGTCCAAACGAGTCCTAACTCGCTCTATACGCTGACATGACACGCTAACTGTAAATTAACATGGCCCCTACATGTAATGTGGATCCTCCAACTTGGCAAGGGGTGTCACATGGGTCCCTCTACTCTCAAATGCTATTTCTAGGTCTATGAATTTGACTTTGGTATCATCTAGGTGCAGACGGATCTTAACCCGCTCTGTACGCTGATGGGGCATGGAGCAGCGTTGGCACCTTTACCTGGTGGTGGTGGCTGTCTTTCCCGTCACAATGGTGGTTGCATTGTATCCTCCCGTGATGCGGTGAAGATGTCATAAGTACATCAACATTGAGTTTTTTAAAAAAAAACTTTTAACCTAGAAACTATGAGATAGTTTTTATGCTTGTCAAATCACGTAGACACTACATATAAAAATCATATCCCTCGATATAGTTGTTTCAAAATAATTTTTAATATGTCTTCTCTTTCTATCATCATATACCTATCATATCTATTTATATCTTGATTCCCATGTAGATATAGATTCTTATCTAAGAAATCATTTCTTCATCTCTCTTCTTTAATTTGTATCGCATCACCATTTTATTTAGTTAGTACCCTAATTAGTGAATATAAAACTTAGTTTATGGGTTGGGAGTGCCCTCGAGACCCGGGTGGATCCATGGACATCTCGGCAGGTCCATTATGCATTGGTCTTCCTCTCCATCTTCCATCGTCGTCAACATCCCTCATCGGCCCATTCATGGTGAGAATGTGGCAGATCCATGGGAGGCCACAGATCTGTGTGTGCGGAGGCGGCAAATCTGTAGTGAGACATACTATCAGGCATCAAACCATGGTGGAGCTTGCAATAAATCGACATGGAGGATGACTAGAGATGGCAATGGGTATATACTTGTCGAGTAATGTCATCCCATACTCAGATCGCTAGACAAGAAATCTACTGTCGGTGTTTTTGTAAGCACCGGCTAGTAAAATTGTATATTGCATGTCGATCCGGATGGTGTGCTAAGAGGATACAAGGATTATCTTGGTTTGGGCGAATGTCCCTACGTCTAGTTTCGAGCTGCTCGTGTTACTAGCATCGAGTTTAGTAGTAGGGGTTACAAACTGGCGAGAGACGAAGGAGCTCCCAAGTCTCTGTGGTGATACGGTGTGATATGCGGCGCGTTTGTTCAATGAATTGACCCCTAATGGGATGACCTGCTTTCCCTTTTATATCCCAATGGAGAACGGGGGTTCTGACCAAAGGAAAGAGGAAAAAGAAAGAGAAAATAAGGCTCCCGGAGATGTGCCGTCCTCCTCTTTACGTGGGTCCCGCTGACCCTATAGATCGTGGTGGCCGTGGCGTCGTACCGAGGTCCTGTTGTCCGCTGGCGCATGCATACGTGGGGGCGTCGTGCATCATTCTTGTCTTCCATCCCATCCGAGCGGATGGAATGGTCAGAGGTCCCCTGATAGAAGCCTTGCGGGGGGGCTAAGCGGCCTGATGCCGATCAAGCCAACCGACGCCGGTTGGATCTGATGTTGGACGGTGGTCAGGCAGGGAGTTGGCAGCACAGTGACCACGCGTCCATCACTGTGGGTGATGTGAGTTTCCCAGCATGGCCCGATGCGACCACCAGTCTCATCAGGATGCGTCCGAGATGTGCTCCCGGGCGTGTGCCTCCATGCCATAGTGGTTAAAGCGGTTCGAGCCCTACCCTGGGACCACTGCTTTGGTCCGGTAGCAGATCTGATCCCCAAGGATCGGGCGAGGCAAAAATCTCTCCCTGGGAGCCGGGCGAGACGGAATCCAACCCTGGAGGGTTGGACGAGGCGGGGCCCTCCCCGTGAGACCGGACGAGGCGTGTCCCGACCCCTGCGGGTCGGACGATAAAGAAACCTCGTCCTCGGTGTCGGGTGAGGCGTGGCCCGGCCCCTAGGGGTCGGACGAGGCAAAAACCTCATCCTCGATGGGGTCGGTGGCGGACCCGGGGCCTCAGAGGCCTCACCACGCCTCGAGTCGACGAGGCCATAGGCCGTTTTTAACCCGGATGAGGCGGCGTGACTATCGAAGACCTAATACCGGGTACCCGAACTAATAACCATCGACGTTGGCGCTTTCGGTCCGACAAGAACGAGGCCACGCACCCAATTACGAACTTTTAACCATCGAACGTTGATGAGGCGAACGCTACTACGCTTCTTGTCGACGACGAAAGATTGGTTCCGCCACGCCGGTACCCGGGTACCCAATGAGGTGGAACTAATAACCATCGAACGTTACGACGCTTCATAAAGACGAGCACCCCGCCCGCCTGGTGCGACAAGACATTGAGGAGTCAACCACGAGGGAGGCCTCGAGGGCCATGCCCTTACATGCTGTGGAGTTGAGTCAAGGTATGTACCGAGGGACATGCCCTACATTGAGAGGAAGGTACTATCAGGATTCGACGGGACGGGCGCTTTAGGCCCTTTTCGACCTGACAGAGCCCGAAGAGTGTTGTAGGTGCCAACTTTTGTCCCACGGTGTTGTAGGCGCCGCCACCAGCCCTCGGACACGGATACTAACACAAGCATACGACAACCGCTACGATCCAAGACAGAACTCACATCATCTACAGTGACGAACGTATGGTCACTTCCTGTCTACTCCCCGAAGGGTCACAGCTCAGCTCTCTGACACGCCGCACCGTCCGCCGGTGTAGGATGGGACGCACCCACTTGCTGAAAGAGGCTAGGGCACGGCCCTATAAGGGTCAGCGAACACGCCATTCCTGACACGGTCTGCCATGTTAGCAGGACAGTTGGACAGGGGAAAAGGAAGACACGGCTCTCTCGAAGTACCTTCTCTACCTTTGGTTTGTTCCTCTTTCTCCCGTCTGTAACCCCTGCTCCCCCCTTAGTCTATAGAAGGGAGGGCAGGGCACCCCACTAGGGGGACGAATCATTTTTTCATACGGAAGACGACGGATCAATTCCACACACAACACACAGTCAAGCAGCAACCGAGCTCTTGGCGTCCTTTCGACCTTTCCATCAGAGACTTGGGACATGTCCCTCTCTCGACTGTTTGTACCCCCTACTACAAACATTTTTCGGTACTAATAACACGAGCAGCAACAAACTGGACGTAATGACATTCTGTCCGAACCAGTATAAACCTTGTGTCCTTTAGTACACCATCCGAGCCTAACGCGTAACAATTATAAATTTACTAGCCGGTGTTTATTCGAAACACCGACAATGACGCTCTTTAATCATTTGGCTCGGATACCTGGGTATAGATATCCGACATCTACACACTAAAATACCTATACCTACGCAAGGGTAAAAGAATCTACACATGTCTGTACCCGTGTTGGTAAAAATACCCAATGGGTAACCGCACCCGAATGCACCCCCCAATAAATAAAATATCACGAATATATCATATTTTAAAATCATGTATTTGTTCGGCATGCCAGCCGGGGTCGTTTGCAAGTTGCAACGCGCGTTGAAACGTTTATATAATTAAAAAACATACAACACTTCTGACCGTACGACGATGCTGGTAACAACTTCCGCGCAGTCGCTTCCAACGGGTTGGAAACCGCAAACCAGGGCAAGACGGGGCTAATCTACCCATCGGTGATCGGGTTTGAGCTATAAAATTAGTCATAGCAACAATAAGTCCTGCTCACCTACCTGCTGCACCTGGTCCTAGGTTGCTAGGTTCATGCACCTGTCGTTGCTTGATGCGGACTGCCTGCTGCTGCTAGTTTGCTGCTCCCGCTGGTATTACCATTTAGGCCGTGTTTAGTTGGAAAATTCGGCGCTCGGATTCGGCGGCAATGTTAAATCCTTGTAGCGTTTTGTTTTACCTGCTGTCCCATCCTGGTTAGGCTCAAAACGTTCGTTGTAGAGTTCAATGCACCTGTCGTTAATTGTTTTTGATTTGCGGATTGCGTGCTGCTGCACATGTAGTTTGCTGAAATCTTCTTTTTGTATAGTGCCAAATTCTGGAAAATGGGAAAACTAAACATGGCCTTACTACTAGTCCACCACTCGCATTGTAACCTAGCTTGTTGGCCGGCCGGGGACGATTGACTGAACACTGAAGAAAATAATCACGCGTGATTGACTGACTGACTGGTGGCGGCTGGAACAGGCGGTGTTTAGTTCAGATAAGAGATATAGCAACAAAACTTCACCGATTAATAGTCTAATTGGCATAGATATATTGGATATATAGGTATATTTTGTAGTAAAGTTAATGAAGGCATATGTGACGCCGAGACGGGTATAGATTACCAACGAGCACATGGGTGCTGGTAGCATGTATCCGTACCCGCACCCGCCCTATACGATGAGTAGAGAATTTTACCTATTAGCATACCCACGCGTGAATAAATCTTTTCGTACCCACCTACTCTCTCCGGTTCTCTAAAGCAAGTCGTTTTGGACATCGATACGGTTTTAAGAAACAACTTTGACTGTAACTTTTTGCTATAAAATATCTATAAAATATGGTCAATATATACTTTTATGAAACTATATTTCGAGATGAATCTACTTACATCACTTTCATATTTTTAAACTCAACCCAAAAGAAGTTATTTGTAGTCAAAGTTTAAAATGTTTGACTTAAGACAACCTCAAAACGACTTGCTTTATAGAACCGGAGAGAATATTTATGGGGTAAAACCACATGGTACTTGTGTATCAGGAACCCATTGCCACCTCGAAGGATGGCTCCAAGTAAATTGATTACTTTCTGTATAAACTTTGATGGATTTGTGCGTTCCTTATGATCCAAAATCTATTAAGCGTGAATGTATGATATTATTGGAAAAAGTTACGGTTGCGTATCAAAGTTTATGCACTAAAAAAATGAAAGTTCTAATTTCAGACGATGAAGAAATGGTATACACAAAAAAACTCGATTGCTATTTGATTCCAGGGTTTTTAAAATACTGTAAGCGAGTTTTAGGGTTTAGATCACCAATTTCTACTGTCCTAGTGGTACTTATCAGTTATCACATCATATATTGTTCATATTTATGGTTACGATAGACTGCTATTTACGATTGCTGTTGTAACACGGCCTTCGAGAGTGGCGGAGACCTACGCGGCCAGCAGTTCGCAAAGACGTCTCCGACCAACTACCTTAGCAAAGGCCCAACTACCACGCCTCCAGACCCAGAAAGATGACGGTTTCTCAGACTGCTTGCAGGACGCTGCCGGTGACCCTGGCGCAGCCTCCGCCCGGTTAGCTCGTAGGCGTCTCCGGGCGGAGGGGGCGGAGGCCGCCCCGCTGCAAGGCTAATCAAGTGCCAACGTTACCTACGTGTGTGTGCAGGTAACCAGAGGAAGGCGCTCGTGGGCCGGGCGCAGCAGCGCGGTTGGCCCCCGCTTCGTAGGGGCGAGACCCAAAGGGGAGGGCGGGCATCTGGGCGTCGAAGTGCAGCCTCGGCGTCCCTCGGGCGGAGGTCCAAAGGCCCGTCGCCGAATCCTGAGGCCTGATGAGGCGGAGACCGACGGCGGAGGTCCAAAGGCTCGTCGCCGAATCCTGAGGCCTGATGAGGCGGAGACCGACGGCGGCCGTCGCCGAATCCTGAGGCCTGATGAGGCGGAGACCGACGGCGGAGGTCCAAAGGCCCGTCGCCGAATCCTGAGGCCTGATGAGGCGGAGACCGACGGCGGAGGTCCAAAGGCCCGTCGCCGAATCCTGAGGCTTGATGGGCCGGCTGATCGCGCAGGCCCAGTATCTGAGGGCGGCATGACAAGATTACCCCCGAGAGGAAAGGCGAGTAGTGGAATATTCCGATAATATACTGTAGCAGTTGAAGGGTACTATTGTAAACTCTGTAAAGTGGTGTTTGAGCCCTATAAATTGAGAACACTTGTAACAGTACGGGAGGTTGGTGAATGAATTAATGAAACCCTAGTTTTACGTGCCATTTCCCTACACGCCCGCTTGTCGTGTCTGTTTCCCGAGCCTCAGCCTGAGGGCAGCGCCTGGTGGGCGGAGGCCTCCACCTCCTCCACATTGTCTGAGACTGTAAGTCTCAACAATTGCTGGATGGTATTTATAGGTGAGAAGGTGGTTAACGGGGTGTAGCTTAGGATTGCAGGATGAGTTTTACATGTGCAGGTTGGAGCCTTGGAGGACTCCGCTGCATGTTCAATAACACTGTCATGTCTATATATTCATTAATTAACTAATTGAGTGTTTGGTTCAAAGAATCAGTTCATTCTAGATAAGATGAGATGACGCATCATGGGTTAATTTTTTAAATTTGATGACCACATCCTATAAGAATTGCCAGCATTGACTGTACATAAGAATTTGAGAAAACTAAAATTTGGACCTTCGTATGTACTCGCAAGTACACAGGCGTCAGTTTCTAGTGGACTGAAGGAGTGTTTCAAATGCAAGGGGGTTATGTTGTCAAAAAAAATTGCAAGGGGGTTCTTGCCTAACCGTACCATCTTTCCATGTTCCTGTCCTTTTCTTCTTTCGAATCGTGAGAATAGAATAGAGCAAAAGGTAAAAAAAACTATACAATTTCAAAACACAATAATAGAAACTTTGGGGTGTTTAAATAGTAGGAAAATATGAATGTAACATGTGGCCAAGCAGCAAAGTTTCAGGCTTTAGAACTTGAAGAAAACATTGCAGGAATTTTTCATTTGGGTCTCCTTGGATGTTCTTTTTTCTTGTATTTTATGAAGCAAGGTTAGCCTTTTCTCTAGAAAAAAATACAGATTTCCTTTAAACACAACAAGTAAAGAAAACATTCCTAAAAAAATCTATTCCTTTACTTTTCCTTTGGAAACCCTCAATTCCAGATAAGGCCTTAATTGTGGTCAGGTCTAGTGGACTGAACGAGTGTTTCTTGAAGGCATACGAAGAAGACTCTTGCCTAACCAACCATATATTTGGAATAAAGGCTGTGGAGTCAAGTCAAGTCGTTGGCTTTTCAGCTTTTCTCCTTGTAAGGGCGTCCCAACAAGGGCCTGGTTTAGATTGTAAGTTTTTTTACTCTCTCTATCACATCAAATCTTTGGACACATGCATGGAGTATTAACTATAGATAAAAAAAATAACTAATTACACAGTTTAATTGTAAATTACGTGACGAATCTTTTAAGCCTAGTTAAGCCATGATTGGATAATAATTATCAAATACAAACGAAAGTGCTACAGTGTTCTAACCTCAATCTCAACAAGGCCAAAGAGATTTGGACGTGATTTGAGTGCCAGAAGGAGAGAGGGGGCTGAAAAATGAATAGCTAGTGATTGTTCGGCGCTAGTCTCGCACAGTTTTCGAAGAATCTGCTCTCTGTTGTCTGGGGCCATTTAGCTTTCTGCCCAGTGCGTTCAGAGTTTTTGTTTTTCTATTCTTCCTCGGTGCTGCGTCAGCCATCGAAATCGCCAGTTCCGCTGGGACACGGCAGAAGCAGAAGGTCAATTCACAAGTTGCCTGTACGTGGGAATCGGGGAAGGATTAGGGTCTGTTTAGATTCCAAAGGATCACATCGAATTTTGGCGAGAGCTTAAAAGGGAAAAAACTAATTGCAATTGTGGTCCTTTTGAACCTAATTACATAGACAAGGAATACAAACGAAAGCTACTGATGAAACCAAAATCTAAAAAATTTTAGATCTAAACGGGGCCTTATTTGGCAAGGCAAGGCAATTGGGTCCGTACAAGACAAGGAATAGGTCATAGGCCGTGGGCCCGTGACCGTGGAAGAAGAATCTTGGACGAAGATAAAGTTTGGCGAATGACGGCAACATGACGCCTCCGTCATGCAACAAGAACATCTCGTTCAACGCACTAATTTAGAACTGGTTAAAGAACAAATATGAAGAAAAATGCCTGTGTACATGCAAGGACCACAATAATAGTATCTGAACCCTTTCGGAACGTACCAATTTCGGGAAATATATTCCATTTTCATCTCTAATCAGTTGAAATATGATATAAATTATTATAGTTATAAATAATTTAGTAGAGGAAACAAAAACACATATATTCATAAATAAATATCATTTTTTGACCAATAAATAGCCATGTTCACTGATAGATAATAAATGAAGTCCATCGTTTGAATACAAATAATATTATCCATCACGGCAGTCCCAATGCTAAAAACCACAGCTAGTTTCTATGTCTATTTAATTTGTGTAGACACTACATGTAGAAACTATGTTTCTAATAGATAGTTTCTATACAATGATCTTGTGTCCAATCACATGTCTTCTCTCATTCATTGACCTATCACATCTCTTCATGTCTTAGTTCCCATGTAGACATGGTTTCTTATTAAGAAATCATTTTCTTCTCTCTCTTTTCTTTAATTTCACATCATCTTTTCTACTTAGTTAGCATCCTATTAATGGACATAGAAACTATGTGATTTCTAGGTTGAGAGTGCCCTAAATAATTAAAGAGAGCAACCAAAACGACTACAAATGCATGTGTAGAAATACTAAATTTTCTAGCTCCAAGCTAGAGAAAAGAGTTGTGGACGACTCATCATGGAATGCATCCATAATATATAGAAGCATTGAATTCGGTAGTAGACCTATTGGGTGGTGCTACATACTTGTTATACTTCAGGTATTGCTGGGACAAATTTTGGACTACGATCAAACTGAACAAAGTCCAAGTCTTCAACCCATGCTTACGAAATTTGGATTATGATCATGCTTGTTTCCTATAGCATGTTGTGTTTATTTTGTTTTGGCATTCAACTACCACAAGATAACTATCGTCTTTTTAGTAGTTGGTCAAATTGGGTGGTTGCCAATATAATCATTTATTATTATTTGGTGTAGCAGCTTTTGTTGGGCTATTTGGATCTCAAAGAATGACATGGTGTTTGTAAAGGTCAAACAAAAAACTTTTTTTGCAGGTTCTTTTCATAGCGACATACTGGTTTTGATTTTAGACTCTATTACAGTGCTCAGATGAAGGTAAAGAATGGGTTCACAGGACATATAGTGATATAGGCTACTGGAATCAAGAGCCATGCAATTCTTAGTGTCCAAGGGACGATCTTTCAGTTATCATCATAGATTTTAGTTTCGAATTAAGTTTAATTTTTTGTGCATGTGCTTGTATTAAGTATAGTCTGGTACTTTTTTAAAAAAAAACCCGAATTTTTCCATTATCAAAAATCAATGTTTGGGCTCCACTGCCGCAACACATCATCCATCACCAATTACCGCCACCAGACCAACCTTCCTCCACAGCCAGGCTATAGGGACAGACGAGGTTACAGTAGTAACGTTCGCTCTGACGTTTATTCCAACCCTTTCTCCGCCAGGCCAACGCTTATTCAGTAGTTGCAGCAGCAGCTGCTTTTCTAGCACAGTCTACAGTTTTTTTGCAGCCATGCAAAACTGGAAAACTTAATGTTGCTGCAGCGAGCAGTATCACCCAAGGAGCGTTCGAGCTACAGTAACGTAACGTTCATCAGTAAGCTCACCAAAGGAGACATTTGGAATTGCAAGGGCGTCCTGAAGCACAGAAAGCTCATGCTTCCTATGTCTCAAAAAGAAAGTCGTCTAGGATTTTGTACAAGTCAAATTTTCTTAAGAAAGTCGCCTATGATTTTGTATAGGTCAAACTTTCTTAAGTTTGATTAGATTTATAAAAAATATTTACAATAATTGTGTCTTCCAATAAGTTATTATAGAAATATATTGACCAATTCATCTAATATTAGCAATAACTTATTATGCACCATAAATATTAATAGTCACTTGTATGTATTTAGTCAAAGTTGAGATTTTTTTTTACTTCTCGGAAAGTGTGAATGCCACTCTTTACGAAATAGGAGTACATAGAAACATTTGTCAAACGACGGTGTGAAAGTGGATATTCAGGTCAGGGCATAAGGCATCATAAATATGTGAGTAAAGGGCAGGCAGCGGTATGGTAAGGGACTTGAGACTAATCCATGAGTCTTGACAGAGTCTTCAAGGAGAATAACCTGTGGTGTTCCGCTACTGCTCGCTCTAATCCCAAACCACTATTATATAATATGTTTTTGCCAACACTATTTTCACTTCAGGTTGTATTAAAATCGAGGTGATATGTCATCACCGTTGATTTGTATCACTGTCGGTCCATAATGGAACCGGCGATGATAATGATTTTTACCGCTGGTTTGTGGCTTAATCCGGTCAAGTCCATCCCTAACCCTCCCTTGCCACTCCCTTAGCTGCCACATCTCTCTCTCTCTCTCTCCCTCTTTCTCCTCCCTTGCCTCGCCCCGCGCCCCTCCTCCATCGTCATCGTCGGCACTACCATCTCCTTCCCCTCTCCCCACTCACGCCCCTCCTCCAATCCCTCTGCGCCCCTCCTACTATCCTATCTTGGCAGCGGGTGATGGCACGATGCCGGTGCATCTTATTAAAGGGCGAGCTCAATGGGAGGGTGTGCTCAGTGACGGGTGATGGCGTGGCGGTGGCGGATCTGCTCGAGGACGAGCTCAGTAGGGACGGATCTGCACGAGGACGAGCTCGGAAGCGGCGGCGTAGACAGCAGGACGGTGCGAACGGCGACAGGCACGATTAAACCAGTGATGAAGAAAATCCTAATCACTGTCCACTTTTACCGTGATTGAGCAAAATCAGTTGTGACCGAGCTCTAGTTGGACGGTGATGAAGCTATTATAACAGTGAACTGGTATCCGGCTGATAGTGGAGCCGGGGTGATTCAACAAAGAGGGGCCACATAGTGAAGTGCAGATCCAATGTGAGGCGAAGCATTTCGAGTGGTAGAGAACGCATGACCATTGTCACAGTTGACCTGACCTGTCCCTGTCAGAGTCAGACATCACGGACGTGTGGCTCCATGCGCGCGCAGCAGCCGTGATGCTTCACAATACAATTTGCGATCATGATCACGTCAGAAGATGATGCCAGTGCAGCGCGGCTATAAATTTCCACGCACCCTTTCGCTTGTCCCGCACAGTCTTCTCCATCGTCTTCCACTTGCCAACCCTTGGCAGCTGCAGCAGCATCGCATGGCGTTCACTCGCCTCCTCCTTGTCCTCGTGGGCGCTGCATTTCCGCTGCTCTTATTATTCTCCCCCTTGCCTGCAGGTTAATAATAATTGATCATGCACGCCACACAAATTAAACACTTTGTTGTTCTACATCTAGCGCTAGCTAGTTATTGATGATATATATATATATATATATGCTGTGAATATATAATTGCAGTGGCGAGTGAATTGGGCGTGAGCTACGGGACGGTGGCGAACGACCTGCCGGACCCGTCGTCGGTGGTGAAGCTGCTCGGAGACAACGGCATCACCATGGTGAGGATATACGACGCCAACTCCAACGTGCTTAGTTCGCTGGCCAACACCGGCATCAAGGTGATGGTGATGGTGCCCAACGAGAACCTGGCGGACGCCGCCTCCAGCTCAGGCTACGCGCTCCAGTGGGTGAAGAGCAACGTGGCGGCATACTACCCCGCCACGAAGATACATGGCGTGGCCGTGGGCAACGAGGTGTTCAACACCAAGCCCGACCAGAATTTGAACCTCGTCCCGGCCATGACCAACATCCAGAAGGCGCTGGCGCAGCTGAACCTGGCCGACGCCATCAAGGTGACCACGCCCATCGCGTTCAACGCGGTGGCCGTGTCCTGGCCGCCGTCGTCGGGCGCGTTCAGCGACGACATCGCGGAGCCGGTGATGAAACCCATGCTCCAGTTTCTGCAGCAGACGGGCTCCTACCTCTCCGTCAATTACTACCCTTACCTGACTTACATGGCCCAGCCAAACACTTTCAACCTCGACTACGTCTTGGGGAACCCCAACAACCCCGGCGTGGTAGACCCCAACACCCAGCTCAAGTACAGCAGCCTCCTGGACGCCCAGCGCGACGCCACGTACTACGCGATGGACAAGCTGCTCCTGGACGCCCAGCGTGACGCCACGTACTACGCGATGGACAAGCAGGGGGCATCCAATTTGGACGTGTACCACACGGAGAACGGCGCGCCTTCAGGGGGCAACTCAATGGCGGCGGCGGTGGCGGCGGCCACAGGAGGCTTTACAGGCCGGAGGAGTGGCCACCATAGCTAACGCTCAAACCTACATCAATAACCTCATGAACCGCGTGCTGTCCGGAAACACCGGCACGCCGTACCGCCCAAACGCTGACATGAACGTGTACATCTTCGCCCTGTTCAACGAGGACCAAAAGGGCACCGGGGCAGATGACGTCGAGCAGCACTTCGGCCTCTTCTACCCCAACATGCAGAAGGTGTACGAGTTCAACTTCCGCGGCACCGTCACCCCACCACCGACTCCAACAACACAGCAGAGCTGGTGCGTGGCGAACGCGGCCGTCGGGGACGCGCGGCTGCAGGCGGCGCTGGACTACGCGTGCGGCCACGGCGCCGACTGCAGCGCCATCCAGTCCGGCGGGTCATGCTTCCAGCCGGACACCAAGGTCGCGCATGCCACGTATGCGTTCAACAGCTACTACCAGCTCAACGGCCGGACCCCAGCTCGTGTGATTTCAGCGGCGCGGCCTCCATCGTCTACCAGGCACCAGGTAGTGAAGTCGCTCCTAAATCTGCTTCGTCCTGCTTCCTGGTTGTCTCTCAAGACATCATGCATGCATGCATATGGGACCAAGCAAATTAGTTTAACTTGTTGGTCAGTCAGAAGATCAACTGCAGGAAAATACCCTTAGCTTAATTATAGATAGAGATTAGTTAAGCTCCAATCAGCTGCACAGAAGAACTAAGTGTGAGTACTATCCTTAACTGATGTCCCATGTTTTACCGCCGCGACGATCGACAGACATGTGCAACCCAAAGCCGAGCTGGTGCGTGGCGAACGCTGCCGTCGGGGACGCGCGGCTGCAGGCGGCGCTGGACTACGCATGCAGCAACGGCGCCGACTGTAGCGCCATCCAGCCCGGCGCGCGGTGCTACCAGCCGGACACCAAGGTCGCGCACGCGTCGTACGCATTCAACGACTACTACCAGCGCAAGAACCGGGCCAGTGGGACGTGTGACTTCTCTGGCGCCGCTTCCATCGTCTACCAGCAACCAGCCGGTAATAAGTGGAGTATATATATGTATAGGCAAGAGAGATGCGCGATACTTACAATCGATCGATTGATCACTGTGACAGGCACCTGCGACGCGACGGCGAGCTGGTGCGTGGCGAACGCGGCGGTCGGGGACGCGCGGCTTCAGAATGCCCTGGACTACGCCTGCGGCAACGGCGCCGACTGTAGCGCCATCCAGCCCGGCGGGCAGTGCTTCCAACCCGACACCAAGGCCTCGCACGCCTCGTACGCGTTCAACAGCTACTACCAGCACAAGGGACGGGCAAGCGGGACCTGCGACTTCTCTGGTGCCGGCTCTGTTGTATACCAGCAACCCAGTGAGTCAACTGGCTTTCTTACTTATCTATACTCGTCATGTTGTGCTGTTGCCCTGCCCCCAAGCTCTTGTCTGAGCCCTGACCCGTTGTTGTTCTGCTGCAGAGGTCGGAAACTGTGTGCTCCCATCGAGCGGTTAATCAACGGAAGAAGCAACAATAAAAAAAACTGAGGTCTGAAGACGACGATGCTAATAATATACCTAATTAATAAGTATACAGGGATATGAGGATAATTTTATTCTGTATTAAGACGAAGTATAGATAATAATAAAACCCGGCACCGGCAAATCGACCGAGCGCGGGTCCTCCTTACTCTTAAAACCCTCTGATAGAGCAGTACGACATCATGTCAACGTTGAACGTCACCGCTAATAATGATGCTGTACAACCGTTCATCGGCTGCTTTCTTATTATCCTGTGGATTGTACTCCGTCTATCGGTCTATGACGACGTTGACGAGTGATGACGCCGTACCCAAGGAGTCCAAATTACCCATGTTTGCTTATTTTACGAGCCGTATTATTTCAGCGAACAAATATTGTTTTCTCTCACAACAAATCATCGAACAATACTTTCAACCATGACTTTTCAACAAAGCGAACAGGACCATAGGGAAATGAGAATGAGATGATCCAATCATGAGCTCTTGTTTTTATACAAGTAGTATACAAGCCACAAGTTGCTCTTAGGATCTTGAACGATACTCCGAGTACAACAAGAGCACGTACAGGCCGGTACAGCACATATACACGTTCTGTTAACACTTACAACAGGAGCACGTGCAACACATATACACGCTCTGTCAACACCACCGCGTAGTCTATATACTTCCTCCGTTCCTCGCTATCCATGCCATCGATGATGCACACATAGGAACCAAAATGAGCTAAAACAACTCAATACACAGACCTGTCACGATATCAAATGCTATGCCTAAGACAACACAACCAACCGCAACATAGACAACCACATCAACGCCAAACCCCTATGTGGCCCATCATGAAGAGGTAAAGAGACATCTGCCACGAGGCCCTAGAAGGCACAGCCTTTTAATCCCATCAATGTTTTGCGGAGGTCTAGCAGTAACAATTCCTTTAGACACCCTACAACACCTTCCATCGTGTCATCAACTCATCATCGAGCTTTCCATTCTTCCCAATTAGGGATGTCAATGGGGGCCCTGATCCTCGATTCCCCACGGGAATTCCTCTAGCTATTAGAGGACAAAGACAGGGTCAATTCTTCCCCATGGGGATTTAAACAAGAAAAAAACATCCTGATAGGATTGGTGGGGACAAGGATGGTTCTCTATCCCCTGTCCCAATCCCTGCATCCTCGTTCTGTTTTCCGTGCATGTACCTATATATCACTAAAATTTATGTTGTAATTGTTGTACATTGTGTTTTTTTATATTTGTGCTAGAGCATTAATGATGGACGCTACTACAAAATAATTTTGTGAGACACTGCTCAAACATTAACGGAAGCGGTCACAAAATCCAACAGTCTCGTAAAATGCCTGAGGATTTTTGGAGGCGGATGTTTTCATTTACGGAGGCGGTCGCAATTAACTGTCTCGCAAAATGCATTTACGGGCGGACGTTTTATTTACAGAGACGGTCAGAAATTGCCCGCCTCCTAAAATTGATTTACGGGGGCGGGCCACTTAAGAGGCCCGTCTCAAAAAATAGAGATCATTTTCGGAGGCGGACCTCTTAAAAGTCCCTCCTCCGTAAATATTTCTAAGGCCTAGCCAAAGCCCACATCCAACTCTCTGCCGGGAACCGGGCTTATATAAACTGAGGAGTTAGGGTTCGTCCACACAGTCTCTCTCTCTCTCAACTCTCTCTCCCCCGGCTTGCGCCCCTCCTCCCCCACGCAGCGGGTCGACGCGCCTCCCCTCCAAAAATGGTTTCTCTTTAATAACCAAAAAAACTGTTTATTTAATTGTTCCACGAGACAAAACAACAGCTCCAAATATGTCGTCGTCCTCTCCTTCATTTTCGTGTGCCTTCGGTCAAGAGGCGATGATAGTGCACGTTGGGACAGGCCAAGCAAATGGAACAAACGTGTCGTTTCGCCCAACTGCTTAATTAACTTGACATGTGACTATTATAGTCACACATGCATTGTACGGCAGGGAAATTATATATTTCGCTTAATTAATTTATTTTCTAAGTCAAACTTCTTGACAAAACAATAACTCCAATACGTCGTCCTCTTCTTCATTTCCGTGTACCCTCGTTTAAGTGGCAATAATAAAAGCACGTTATTAGGACAAGCCAAGCAAATGAAACAAACGTTTCGTCTCCCTTGACTTCTCAACTTGACATATGACTATCCATGCGTCCTCTCTCTCTCTCCCGTTGCACGGCTAACGGCAGATCCGGATCCCAGGCGGTGGATCTCGTGTCGCCGGAGCCCAGCAGGCAGAGCTCGCGCGGAGGCAGTGGCTGTGCCGCTGCTACCGATGGCGGATGCGTTGGTGGTGCAGCCGGATCTGGTGGTGGAGGCCGCGGCCGGATGACGGCGCGACTGTGAATCCAGCGGCGGCCCGCGACCTCCTCCCCCGGCGGCGACCTGCACCACCAGATCTAGCGGGCGATGGCGGAGAGGGCGGATTCGGCGGTGACACCCGGCCTCCTCCCATGGCGGCGACCTCCACCACCAGATCCGGCTGCGTGCCCATGCAGGAACGATGGCGACGACGACGACGCGTCTGGGCCCAGTAGGCCCAGATCCAGTCGGGCTCAGTCGACAGGCTTTTCTTTTTTTTTATTTATTTATTTTCGCAAGCGGGCATTTGGCCACCTGCAAGACCTTTTGACGGAGGCGGACGTTTTGCCCACCTCCGAAAATCCAAAACGCCCACCTTAGGTAAGAATACTGTAGTAGTGGGACTATATGTGTACATTGTAGTTCATCAATTGTACACTTGTGCTAAAAATTATTGCTTACTTTTATGTTAAATTTGAATTTTGAGAGTTAAGCCAGCTTTTAATCTTTTTCACCTCAACTTTTGACCTACTCTGACCATTTTGCCCTTGTGTTCATCTGCATTTCTGACTTTCCGCCAGAAATCTACAAGGGTTGTTCATTTGAGGGCGCGCCTACTCTCAGTTGGTGTTGTGCTGTTTGGGCCTACCACCGTTGTTCGGGGCAGCTGGTGCCGGCGGCGCTCGGCGGGGGGTGGACGGGGGCGCCTGGAGCGTGAGCGGCGGCGGGGGCGGCTGGGAGGCTGCTCGTAGCGCTGCATGCCAGTTTGGGCGCTCGTAGAGTTCACAATTTAAGCAAAGTGATAATCTCGTAGAGTTTCAGCTGTATACCATGTACTCTTTATCCAACTTTGATCCTATCTAGGGTACAGTTCACTGAGTGTAATCTCATTCACAGAGATACCCTGTCCCAATATGAAACCAGACCGCTCGTATGTATAGCTGCTTCGAGCATCTGACCCTAAAGCTGAAGGTGATTCTCTACCAAAGAAGAATGCAGGCTGTGACGGCGGCTGGAGCCCCATGCTATCCCTGGTTAACATGAATACCACGACTGATATGTCAGGCCTGTCCTCAGGTTTCGACTGGACGCACAGCAGACCGATGTGGATGCATCGTAGCGCCTGGCTTTGAGCAACCTCATCCAGCGATGGGTGAAGCATTTGCAACATCGTCCCTTTGGACCAGTGATCCCAGACCTGTTAGATGACGGGAGTACCATTTTATAGTTTGTCAATTCAAATTAGGGAGTGCTTTCCACATTCAGACACGATGATATGAATGTTTTAGTATATATTTATATATTCAGCAAAAAAAAGATATGCAAACTCGGCACTTCACTTACATCACTAAGGAGATTGACAGTGCTGTGGTCATCAGAACTGCAGTTGCTTCTCCTGGTCACAATCTCAAGGACCAACACACCGAAGCTGAAGACATCAATCTTGGGCGACACCCTACCGTGCATTACATACTCTGGCGCCATATAGCCGCTGCAGAGGATGGGAAGTAGTTCAGTTTCAGTTAGCAAGGACTGGACACTCACATGGATTCAAGCGTGATGCCTGAGGCTGTATCAAGTTCATGAGCTTAGCTTACAATGTTCCGACAACTCTGGATGCCTGAGTAGGGATGAAAACGGATCGGATACGAACGGATATCACTCATATTATATTTGTTTTCATATTTCTGTTCGGATTCGGATTCGGACACGGATAGCGTTCGGATACATATACGAATACGGATTGACTCGGTTACGGATACGAATAATGAGTATCGAATACGGTATGAATCGGATTCGGAGAAGGTCGGATACAAATATCTATTCGGATATTGAGTAAAAGCAGCATATATATATATATATATATATATATATATATATATATATATATATATATATATATCATACGTGCGCAAACCATTACACCACTCTATGAGTCCATAATCCATCTAGATTAAGCCGAAAGACTAAAGAGTAAAGCAACAAATAAGATAAAGATACAGATACATCATACATCAAACATCATATAAGCACCAATCTTCGCGGCATGAGTAGAAATAGCCAAGCACATTGCTTCATGGGTCTCATGGAGTCATGGTCATGGATTCAAGATCTACAATCCTTATATAGGCCATTTTTTTCATTTGAGAAAGTTTGAACAAAATGTAGTTCAAATTTCACAAGTGTGTGACATAGTTTTAGAAAATCTGTATGAGATTTAAGAATTTATGACTAGTGTTTGATAAAACTTTCTCAAATGGGAAAATGAGCTATGTAACAATTGTATATCTTGCTAAGATGATCAAACTTGATATTCAGAGTTTTTTCATCTGAGGTCATTTAGTGTCTCATTTGAGCAAGTTTGACCAAGTCAAATTTGGTCAAATAAAAAAACAACACTTTGACTCTAGTATTATGAAATCTAAATGACTTCAAATTGAAAAGTTTTGAATACCAAGTTTGTTCAACTCATCAAGATCTACAATTTTTGTTTTGGTCAACTTTCCATTTGAGATAGTTTGGACGGTTCAAATTTGTGATTTTTAAATTTCGACGTTTACAAACTAGTTTTCGGAACCCTAGATTGTCTCAAATTGAAAAGTTTTGAATACCAAATTTGTTCATCTCATCAAGATATACAATCCTTATATAGGCCATTTTTTCATTTGAGAAAGTTTGAACAAAATATAGTTCAATTTTTATAAGTGTGTGACATAGTTTCAGAAAGTCTATATGAGATTCAAGAATTTATGACTAGTGTTTGATAAAACTTTCTCAAATGAGAAAATGAGCTATGTAACAATTGTAGATCTTGCTGAGATGATCAAACTTGGTATTCAGAGTTTTTTCATCTGAGGTCATTTAGTGTCTCATTTGAGCAAGTTTGACCAAGTCAAATTTGGTCAAATGAAAAAACAACACTTTGACTCTAGTATTATGAACTCTAAATGACTTCAAATTGAAAAGTTTTGAATACCAAATTTGTTCAACTCATCAAGATCTACAATTGTTGTTTTGGTCAACTTTCCATTTGAGATAGTTTGGATGGTTCAAATTTGTGATTTTTAAATTTTGAATAAATATCCGGATAATATCCGTTTTTAAATATCCGGATATATCCGATACTTATCCGGATTATCCGATATCCACCGGATATCGATGATATTACATCCGTATTTGATATCCGCCTAAGATATCCGTTTTAGTATCCGTATCCGAAAAAAAAACCGGATATCCGAGTAACTATCCAGATAAGTGTTCATATTTGTTCGGTCGAACGGACGGTCGAATAAATATCCGTACCGTTTTCATCCATATGCCTGAGTATGGGTGTGGCCTTCTCCAATAAGCCTTGCCAACCCAAAATCTGCGATTTTGGGCTCCATGTTGTCATCCAGAAGAATGTTATTTGCCTTCAGGTCCCGATGGATGATCCTCATGCTCGAGTCCTCATGGAGGTACAATATCCCCTTGGCAATTCCAATGATGATGTTGTACTGTTGCTCCCAGTTAAGTGCATTTCCGTTGCTATCATCTGTTGTGACCATATCAGCTAATATTGGTTGTTACTGAATACAGATAGAATATCTACAAATCGATATAAATTAATATCCTACTATTACTATTATAATGACCACTCACTTATCGAAAAAGTTCAGAAAAAAAAAAGTATAAACCGTTACTGCAGTAATACTCTGTAACTTAATTTGATGGAAATCGGATATCGATTTGCAGTAGTATGATATTGCAGTGTATACTTAGATTTTAACTTTATTTTTGATATATACTTTATATCAATTGGCAAATTATTATCATCGTATTCATCTATTACTACTAGTTGCTCAACAAAATTCATGCATAGAACATAAAAATTCCCTAGGATTCATGAAAAGCGACAGTGCAGTTTACATTTTCTAAACCAGAAAATTCTGGTTATGCGACTAAAGAGGTGAATGAAGAAGAAAATACCAAATAGAAAGTTGTCGAGGCTCCCATTCTTGATGTATTCATAAACCAGCAGTGTGTCACTCTGATGCAAGCAAAACCCATGTAACCTAACAAGGTTCTTGTGCTGAAGCTCTGCCAGTACCAGCACTTCATTGTGTAGTTGTTGCAACCCGTCCCCGGTTCTTCCTAAGAGTGTCTTGACTGCTATCTCTTGCCCATCAGAGAGGATCCCCTGAAACAAAATTATCTTTCAGAGAAGTGCGATATTACTACATTCTCTTTCCCTCATGTGTCCTCGCTCGCTTACTTACCTTGTATACAGTACCAAAGCCACCTTCTCCTAGCTTATTCTTCTCTGAGAAGTGTTCAGTCGCCTCTTGCAATGTTGGCAAATCAAAGATCGTGCATTGTGCTCTCCCTATCTTCTTCAGTGATGTTAGGGTGTCATATGGCAAGAATTTATTAAGGAAATAGTAAATTCAAGCTCATGGAAACACTGTAAACAGTGAATTCAAATACCACATTGTTACTCACGATGATTGTTCTCTGTCGAGTTAATTCTCCTCTGGAATCGAAGGAAACAAATAGCTGAAATAATCAACATTAACGCAATGGAACAGGCTACGCCTGCAGAGATTCCAGCTGCACTTCTTTTCCTCCCTGCATGTTCCAAACACAAGGTTCAGTAGTACAGTGCCTGTTCGGCTAGCTGAAAAAACGGCTGATGCTCATGCTGATTTGTTGTGAGAGAAAAACATCGTTATTTCGCTGGAACGGTATGATTGATAAGTTTAAGCGAACAGGGATGACTGAACTAGCAACATTTATGACGAGGTCAGGAGTCATGATTTGATGAATTCGGATACGTGAGAATTAACGTGATGACTCAAAGAAATGTTCAGGATAACAAGACTTGAGGGTCCTATTTGCTCCGGACATGAAGAAGGGGGCGTGAGAGTGGTCGATGGTGGTGGTACCGGCGGCGCGGCAAGCTGCAACATCGCCCGGCCGTCGTAGACCGGCGACACGCTGCATATCAGGGAGCACCACACCACGAAAGCGCTAATCGAGGGCGGCCGCCCGCTCAAATACTGCGTCGTCACTATTGTCGCGAGGTCCCTGAGGCAGTCCCGGCACTGCGCCAACCTGAGATCCCGGCACTACGCGGCCAACGGCACGTTCCACGTGAACCAGCGCGTGCCGCGGCGACATCATCAACGCCTCCGCTTGCGCCGCCTGCGTCGCGGAGGCATTCCGGGACGCGCAGCGGGTCTGCCCGCTGGACACGGGCGCCACCGTCTACCGCGACGCCTGCGTCCTCCACTTCGCCAGCTCCCGGTTCGTCGACTTTCTGAGACAGGACCAGTGGCTCGTCTCGGAATTGACGTAAGTATATATATGGACTACGAACCCCAAGCTTGCATTTTTGTAGGTACGTGTGCCTTACAGACTTACGAATTTGTTACTGCAACAAGTCCTGTGATCAACATGGTCCTGGGGAACGTCAACGCCCCGGATGGCATGGTTCAGCGCCGCCGTCACCGGGATCTTGAGCGCCTTGGTCGACCGCGCGGTGGTGGCGAGCAATTCGACGAGGAAGTACTTCGCCACGGCGGAGATGGACTTCGACCCCAAGATCTACGGGCTAGCGCAGTGCACGCCGGATCTGACACCAGGGCAGTGCCGGGGCTGCCTCGAGCGCCTTTTGGTAACGACGACGAACGAGTTCCTAATAAGCCGGCGGCCCCCGGTGAACAACGCCTTACTGGTGTGGTGCCAGCTTCGGTACAGCGTGTCGCTGGTCTACGAGGGCCAGGCGATGCTGCAGCTCCCCGCGCCACCAGAGCCACCAACTCAGGGCACGCTCGCGCCTCCTATGTCAGAGTCCGGAGCAGGTAGGAGTAGGGCACTCAAATTCATGTTGATCTGTGAAGACAAAACATTTCTTTCAATCATCACTTTTACTGTGCAGCTAAGTAGCAACCGCAGCAATTTTTGAATGTTATCAAAATCACCACCAATAAATCTACTCCTGAATTCTTCACAATTATATAAGCAAGTTCAATGTTGTACATGTTTGATGTATGCAGGGACAAAAAGGAGTAGAGCAGGAATTATTTCTGTTGCCGTCGCCTGTTCCATTCTGTTGGTGTTGATTCTTTCAGCTTTTTTCTTGGTTCGCCACAGGTGAAGGATTAAAGTACTTATAGGGCTATTACATATTCTATGACTGTCCCTAGGTATTTGCCTCGAACCACTTAGCCACAGGAGCAAAATGGTTCATAATGGATTCCATGCATCGGACGGCCACATGTCCTTCATGAAGTCGCTTCGTCTCAATGCAAGCTCCCCGATGACGCCACGTGCCGTCCCGTGATCCTGTCCAAGGTTTTGAGGCCCAAATCCAGCAAACCTGCCGCTCGCGGTTTTGAGGCCCAAACCGCCAAACCCACTTGGAGTCGCATAGACGCTATGCCTTCTTCATGATGTTGACGCATGTCCCACTCGTCCTCGACCGTCTGATCATCAAGTGCTTGCGCACTTGCCTTGACTTGGTCCGATCGTCGTGTAGACTTCGGTCAACACTGTCTCCATTACCATCTTTGCATGTACACTCGCTTGTTGACGTACCTATCCAAGTGCTTAGCCGTCCACGGTCCATTCTCCAGCCCATGGTCCCTCAGTCCAAGCCTTCGCGTCAGCCCTTCACCGCTCCCGGTCCATCGCGCACGGGCTCCTCCGTTGACCTTGTCCATTGCGGTTGACTGTATCAACGCTCAACACCTGCATATCACAAGCCAAGAGACATATTGCATACACATCTCACGCCATGGTTAGTCTCACACACACTTAACTAAAGCTCTGATCAACTCTTAACAATCACTCATCACTTATACACGGGCACGTATCAACTATGTGTTCGCACATTTTCTAGTAGGTGTATGCAAAATTTCAGGTTGAATCAAAGCTTACGCGGCTTATTAGTTCATATCTTACATTTTGGTAACAGGGTAACGGTACATATATGTTCCCAATTGTGGACTCCCATGGCCAGGCTAACCACTCAATGACACTGTCGACACGGCTGTGTTGGCGTTGTTGTTCCTGGCGAAGAATCCCGGCTTGGATGGAGCCTGGAGGGTGACCGTGTCGCTGCCGAGCATCATCACGACCGACGACATAACCGGCCGGGCCGCAGGGTCTGCCTGGACGCACAGCAGGCCGATGTGGACGCACCTCAGCACGTCGCCCTCCGGGAAACTGCCGCCCATGCTCGGTTCGACCAACTCCGCCACCGTCCCGGCCTCCCAGTGCATCCATACCTGCTCATGGATGGATTTGTTGCGTGATGAGCCAGCAAGCTGCAATGCAACTTACGGACCGGAGCTGTATTCTTCGGTGTAGATATTGTACTTACTGTGGTCAAGAGATTACAGCCGTCGTTATTGTTCTTCCGACCCGTTACGATTTCCAGCAGCATGACACCGAAGCTAAACGCGTCCGACTTCACGGAGTAGGTCCCCCGCATCATGTACTCGGGTGCCATGTACCCACTGAAATAAACGAGGAAATCAAAGCAAAAGCTCATGCAGTTATTCAGATGAATACTGAACTTGAAGCAGTTAATGGAGCTCTTGTGTTTTTCAGTACTGACTAGGTGCCGACGACGCGGCTGGTGACGGCCTGCGTCTGGTCTTGGCCAAAGATCCTGGCCAGGCCGAAGTCTGAGATCTTGGGGTTCATGTTCTCGTCGAGCAGGATGTTGCTGGCCTTGAGATCACGGTGCACCACTTTGAGCTGGGAGTCCTCGTGGAGGTACTGCAATCCCCGAGCGATGCCGTTTATGATCTTGTACCTCTGCCCCCAGCTAAGCTGCTGCTCACGTTTATCAGTACCGAAGAGTATCAGGTCGAGACTCCGGTTGGGGACGAACTCGTACACGAGCAGCCGTTCTTGCTGCTCCAGGCACACGCCGATGAGCCTGACGAGGTTCCTGTGCTTCAGCTTGGCGACCAACGCGAGCTCGTTCTTCAGCTCCTCCACTCCCTGCGTCGAGCTCTTCGACAGCCGTTTCACCGCTATCTCGTCGCCGTCCGGGAGGACACCCTAAACGTGTCGAAACTCGAAAGCAAACATACATTAGGTGCAATGTTTCATGTTCTTTTTTTCTTTTCAATTCAATTCAGAATCATATGGTACGTGTTTGTCAGTGCTACCTTGTACACAGCACCAAAGCCGCCTTCGCCGAGCTTGTTGCTCTCATCGAAATCCCCTGTGGCGGCCCGTAGGGTGGAGACGTCCATCATCATGGAGTCCACCATTTCGGTGTCCTCCGCTTCAGTGTAATACATGGGCTCTGTTCAAGTATGGATTGGATGAGTCATTTTTTTTCATATCCTTCGAAGCGTGTTTAACGCTGTGCAAACAGATAATGTTGAAGCAGCATACTTTGGTGTTTGGCCTGTCCAATTAGTAGCCGCCGCCGCCTCCGCAAACAGAGGCAGGCGACAAGGTTCAAGGCGGCTAGAGTTGGTAGCACAACTGCAAGAACCACCCAAGGCACACGGTGCTTTCGTCCCCCTGTGAACTAGCAAATGTGTTAGCAAACATCACGGCGGCAAATGTGTGTCACAGCTTAGATATCATCAGAAATGGCACTTTCTTGGAAGGAAATTTCAAGGGGAAATGTAGAATGGCATTTAGCTCCATTTGTTGGTTCATGGAAATAAATAAACCAAAACTCAGGTGTTCTATATATAATATAGGCGCTTCCAAAGCATGACTAGCTTTCCAAAGAACAAAAAAAATGCATTCGCTAGTTGCTACTCTCTCCGTTCCTTTTTTAAGTGTCATCTAGATTTTTGTGCAGGTCAAACTTTCTTAAATTTGACTAAATTTATAGAAAATATTAGTAACATTTGTATCTTCAAATAAGTGTATTATAAAAATATGTTCAATGATTAATCTATAGGATACGTATTACGCACCATAAATATCAGTTATCTCCTGTATATATTCAATCTTAAATACGTTTGATACCTCAATATGTGAGAACGACGCTTAAAAGGGGACGGATGGAGTATATGTATGGCGGCTTTTGTATCCTTGCACATACAAAAAATTTTAAGTAAAGACATGTGGGGAACCCGCCCCAAAAGTTTTTTTTAGTGTTCTAGACAGCGGGCTAAGGCACTTAGGGTGTGTTTAGTTCGCGAAATGAAATTTTTTGATATCACATCGGATGTTTTGGGGATGTCGGAAGGGGTTTTCGGATACTAATAAAAAAACTAATTACATAGCTCGTCGGGAAACTGCGAGACAAATTTATTAAGCCTAATTAATCCATCATTAGCGCATGTTAGTACTGTAGCACTTATGGCTAATCATGGACTAATTAGTCTTAAAACATTCGTCTCGTGATTTTTAACCAAACTGTGCAATTAGTTTTTTTCGTCTATATTTAATACTCCATGCATGTGCCGCAAGATTCGATGTGATAGTTTGGGGTGAAAATTTTTGGGAACTAAACCAGGCCTTAGCGATCTCCCTCCTCAAACAGCTACTCCCTCCGTTCCATTTTATCTGGTGCAAGTTAGAATGACATGGTCTTCTAGATTACACTTTGACCATTCATTTGCTTTATATTATATTATTTATACTTATAAACTTATAATCATTGGATAGTATAATTTTTGACAAATCTAATCATATAAAGTTTGTATTATAATAGTTAAAAATTATTAGCCTAATTATTGGTTAAATTTTTTAAAGTTTGAATCTTGATATGCGTGTGTGCCAGATAAATGGAACGGAGGTAGTAATAGCTTGCTAAATCGGGCTATGGCTGCTAATATCGGTTAAATTGTACATAGAAACAAATAGCTTGACCCCCTACAAACAGCTATATCCAGAGATAGCGGCAGCTATAGCGGGAGATTTAAAACCTGTGGTTTCTTGCTAATTTGTTGCCTCTATTCCAAATTATAGTCCACTCTTGCTTTCTCCTTAGTCAAATTTCTCAACATCTAGGCCCTTTCAAACGTAGGAATTTCATAAGAATCAGTTTATTTTCACAGAAAAAATGACACAAAATAGGAAAGATTTTTGCATTCAAAGGGGGCCCTAACGATGTCAAATTAGTTTCTTCAAACTATCAATGAAATATGTTTTGAAAGTGTATTTATTTAAACCTATAGATAGATATTAATGTACTCTTTTCTAAAACCTAGTCAAAGGAAATTTTTTAGACCTAAGACAAACTTAAAGTGAAGTATAATTTGGAAACAAGGGGAGTAGTACGTCTATGGTTCATCCTCTACTAACATTAATATCCTAGATAACATGGAGTCAACATTCAAATTGTTAATCATCCCAAACATCCCAAACCCCTTTTAGATTTTTCGCCAAAAGTAGTTGGACAATATTAATGCCTACTTTTCAAGCTACTCGACCATTAAACTCGAACGCGTGCACTTAAAAAGTTTACGTTACGGTCAAGCGGTCGCACAACAAGCACGAATAATATCTTAACTCAGTCAAAGTGTTTGGGCGTGTGTTATGTGTCAAACAAAAAGACCAAAGGATGGCTTTCATGACGCACTCACCTTCTCCGGCGGCCGTCGGCTGCAGAGCCGGCGCCGGCGCCGGCGCTCTAGAGCTTGTTGGTGGTGCCAGCCGCACCATCGCCCGTCCGTTGTAGAAGGGCGCGGTCTCGTACCGGTAGGTGCAATCAACCCCAAGCACCCTGCCTCCGATACTGCCATTGAACGCCTCCAGGGTAGCCTCTACCATCCTATCGAGGCACTTGTGGCACTGCGCCGGTGTCTGGTCCGGCGTGCACTGAGCCACGCTGTACACCTTGGGGATCGTCTCCTGGTTGAAGTCGGCCTCCCCGGTTGCGAACCGCCGGGAGCTGTTCGCGGCGTATTCGACGGTGGCGTTGATGAGGTCGGCCAGGAGGCTCTTGAACCGGGCCGCGTCCGCCGAGGTGACGTTTCCGTCGTTGGTTACGACGTAAGTGTTCATCATCGGGCCAGTGTCGTCGTTGGGTAGAGTGTGGACGTCGGAGTAGTGCACCATACAAGGGTCGTAGTAGATGCTAGCGCCCTTATCGTAGGGGCAATCGTTGGGTACCACTTGGAAGCCCCGGGTCAGGCACTCGAAGCATGTCGAGGCGTTGACGTCGCCGCGGCAGAGCCCCATGGCCCAGAGCTGCTCCGGGATGGTTCCGACGACGGCGGTGGCGAAGAGGTCGGGGGACGAGGAGGCGTTCTTGGGAAGGGTGGCCGTGACGAAGTCGAGATGATCCTGGTATGTGCTGTTAGCCGCGAAGTTGCTGCTTGAGCCGCACACATACCACGGGTAACCCGCAGCGCGGCGGGCTAGGAGTAGTGCCACCGCGAGGATGGTGGCTAGAGGTAGAGAGAGAACGTGATGAGCCATTGTTCGTGATAGAACGAAAAAGATTCGAGGCAGCTTATGTAGACGAGGGTAGATTAGTCATCGTCCGACACACCAATGCCGACCCATTCAAGGGTTTATTTGGCTGCACTCCGATCAACTCCAATACACCAACCTCTGGATTCGGGTGACTGAGCTGGATCAAAATGCAGCCAAACAAGCCTGACGGAAAGAAATTGGCTGGGTTTTTGTTAGACTGTAACTCCATGTTCAATATTTCATTTCGTGCCCCAACTGATCCAAAAGATGCTTGTGCTTAATTTCCTATCAAGACCCTAATATATATATATATATATATATATAATTCTTTCCATCCAAATCATAGTTTACACACAGACCTTGTCTAAAGTTAAACTTTTTCTAAATTCGACCAAATTTATGCACCGATATATTCAACCGTCAAATTAGTATCATTAAATTCTTCAGAAAATATGTTTTAGCAATGCATCTATTTATATTTATAGATTTTTTAGAAAATGAAAGGGACTTCCCGCTTCTGCATTACCGCACACAGCGTTTACATTATTTCATAGTTTCAGCAATATTGTTGCTGAGTCAGGAAACAAGAAATGCAAAAATTGTGCATGATAGAGTCTATTATTAGATTTCCATCCACGAGAAGCGAACAACTCCAACGTAGTGTTCTCTAATTTTCTTCTCGCTAACTAGAAAGAGATTATTTTCTATGAACTTGGTTAAAATTATTGACCGAGAAGGAAAAAGTGAACTATAAATTGTGTTTGTTAGGATTTTTTTAACCAGCTTCTGAAGAAGCCATCTTAATGTCTAGTGGAAAATTTTAGATCATGAACGTACATCCAGGCCTTTGTCAGGACCAGCTCCAGTGGGTGGTCGACCTGGTGCGACTGCCTAAGGCCCAGCCTAGCTACACCATATCTAGCCGAGAAGGATAGAAGCTTTGGGTGCTTAGGGTCCAAGTGGCCCTAGGCTCACACATCTGCCCCTGCTTCTGTGGTTGCACTTGCACCTATGGGGGTGGGGTGTGTCAATAGAGGGGTAATTTACCCTTCAATTACATAATAGTTTAACTAGACCATTAAAAACTGTAAAGTTTTTTAGATCAAAGGCCTAGCCTAGCTTTATTAGAAAGCTTAACATGAACCCGATCACAGTCCTGTTGGGGATACCAGCTTACAACGAAGCATAAAACAAACAAAAAGGCCACACCGACATTCAGGTGCCAGCATTCTACTACCACGATAAATCCCTCCGGCCCCATTGTCTTCGCCACTAGTTGCACCTTGCCACCCTACGCCATCGTGATTAGAAATTGCCAAACTCCTCATCTCATTTTGCTAATGTCTTGTGTGAGTGCCGATAGTAGATCCGCCAATGGTGATTCATGCTTGGTGTTGGAGTATAATTCGAATTCTAACGTGAGTCTTGCGGGATGCCTGGAGGACCTGCGGTCTGGGTTGTATTAGTGGATTTGTTTTTATATTGGACTGCAGTTCGTTCGCCCTATATATACATCTTGTGAGTCATGAGGGAAGAGTTGACGATTGTCTTCCTTGCAGTTTTTTTTGTAAACTCTCATCATATAGTGGAGATCACCGGCTGGTGCTCGTTTTTTTTTTGTAAACTCTCATCGTATAGTGTAGATCGTCGGTTGGCGCTCATGGTCTTTTCCTGTAAGTATTTTCCACGTTAAAAATCTGCGTATTCCTTGCATTATTAGCTAACACTTAAACGATGACAACTAATGCAACACAACATGCCAACAGCATCCAATGACCAATCCTTCTTGTCACTGAGTCCATGACTAGGCCCCTATATGCTCGTTCGTCTCTAGTCCTCTCCGTCTCCTCTGAGGCTTCAAGTGGTTTATTCGAAGTGTGATTGGATCTATGAATTATCAAAGTGATTATCTAGGTCTTTCAAACTTACCAGATGTTCAATCGGTAGTCATTTGGTAGGCGGTGTTCCATTGTATTTTGATGAAACCGTTTGTAAGACCATTTTTCTCTGGAAGTACAAGATCGAGACCGTTGCCTAATCCATACAGGAGTACATGGAACTAAAGTTACAGGACCATGGAGTGATATTCCTTTTTTCTTCCACAAGAGTTTGACTGTTTTGGGGGGAAATGTAGGAAGAAATCAATGCTTTGGAGTCAAGTCGTCGTTGGCTTGTCTGCAGCTGTGCATTAAAGGAGTTATTTTTCTCTGGAAGTACGAGATCGAGACCGTTGCCTAATCCATACACAGGAGTATAGGAGTATGGAACAAAAATTACAAGAGACAATGGAGTTATATTCCTTTTTTCTTCCACAAGAGTTGACTGTTTTGGGGAAAAATGCAGGAAGAAAACAAGGCTTTGGAGTCAAGTCGTCGTTGGCCTGTCTGCAACTTGTGCATTAAAGGAGTTGGTCTAACGACTTTTTACCGATCCGCGTGATCCCGTCCGGACCGTACGTGCAACTTGTGCGACGTCTCGTGGAAATAAGACTGTCACGGCGTGGAGTGCCCGATGAAGACACATACACAGACTGTCACGGCGTGGACCATGCCAAGCGATATGGACGGCGAAGTTTGGCAGGCAACACGGCATTTCCATCGAGCGAGAACCACTTGTTCATGCAAATTAAACATCAAGCGGAATGTCGTATATGGCAGGCAACACGACATTTCCATCGAGAGAGAACCACTTGTTCCCTGCAAATTAAACATCAAGCGAAATGTCGTACTCCACTAGGTCGATAAAAGAAATCGTTTTGGATAAGATTTAGATCAAATATTGGGAATATAAATCATGAATGACTTTTAAGTTGTTGAGTTTGAAAATATAAAAACCACATGAATACATTTGTCTTGAAAAATACTTTCATAAAAATATACATATATCATTTTTCAATAAATATTTTTATAAAAATAAGAAGTCAAAATTATACTTTAGAGACCGTGTTGCTGTCCAAAACGACTTATTTTACCAACTTAAAGGGAGTACAGACGAGAACTCCCTCCGTTCAAAAAAAAACTATAGCAATTATAGGAATTATACTAGTCAAACAAATTTAAGTTCGACCAAATTTATAGTAAATAATATAAATAATTATGTCTCTAATAAAATTTTCTATAACAATATATTTCATAATTAATTTAACAGTCATTTTTTTATCATAAATAATTTAGTATTTTTATATAACTTTAGTTAAAATTTAAATTGTTTGACTACTCGAAAAAAATTATAACGTGGGTACAATAGGACCCATACTCCACACTCACAAGCAAAAAAAAGAGATTACGTGGAGCACCACTGAACATACACTCGTGCGTGTATCCTACTTTTTCTATAAAAAATCCAAAAAAATAAGTGTGACTATGATGATTTGAACCCTTAAGGGTAGCATCTAACTAAACTGCCCCACCACTAGACCAAAACCCCCTTTAACATAAAGCAGAGTTTTTGACCAAACACTTTCCAGTTAGGCCAAAAATTTGCATGCAAGTGTCCTAACTGACACGTTCAAGTTAGGCCAACAACTGCCATTCGATCCACGTATGGATAATAGTAGGCATCACTGCTAATCCCTCTGTATGGTCGCTTGATGTAGATTCCTTTTTTCTTCAACATGACTAAGAGAAACGTAGGAACAAACATGGTTTTGGAGTAAAGTCGTCGTTGGCTTGTGCATGTGATGTCGAGCCAAAAAAAAAAGCTTTTGAAATTAGATTTTTTTTATCAATATGAATACTGTCGGTTCATGTAGATTCCTTTTTGGTCCACATGATTTAAATTTTTTGAGAAAACGTAGGAACAAACATGGTTTTGGAGTCGAGTCGTCGTTGGCTTGTGCGAGTGAGGTGTGAGGAAGGTGGCAACTCGCAACCATGAATGCTGAACACAAAATAGTACTATCTCCGTCTAGAGGGGGTGTCTAGTTCGATTTTTTTTAATTTCAAAATTTTTTTAAACTAATTTTAAATCTAACATTGTTTTTCTTCTTCAAAACTTACACTTTTGGCCGCGCCTATTGCCATGGCGCGGCGAAAAGCCTGTGCCGCGCCATGCATGGTGGCGCGGCGGGTGGCTGACATGGCGACGACAGGAAATGATGATCGGTGATGTGGCAGGGCCTGCCGCGCCACCGATCTTGGCGCGGCAGTGCCGCGCCTTGATCCGTGGCGCGGTAGAGCCGAATAAAAGCCCAGCGGCTAGTCCCGTCTGCCCGAGCAGCAAGCCCGCCTGCTCGCGCCTGGCCGCCGCGGCCGCCGCCCGCCCGGCCCTCGGTTGCCGCCTCCCTCCCTCCCTTCCCTTCCATTCCCCGGCCGCCTCCCTCCCTCCTCGTCCTCGTTCAAGGTAATGACGCACTTTTTATTTTCGTTTGATTGGTGGATAGGAATATTATGAATGGGAGTTAAGGTTAGGAGCAAAATTATGTTTAGGAACTATAGGCTACGGTTTGGAGAAAGATATTAGTTTGATTTTATCAATGTTAAGGTTAATTATTTAGTTAGAAGTATGTTTACCATGTATATTTTAGTTGCAATGCAAATAATTATATTTTACATTAATTTGCGTTGTTTTGATTGATGTTTAATTTGAACTGTTTTATTAGATAGAATACATGTTTCGGAAGTAGTTGTGGCGAAAACGGGGTCGTCCTAGAGAATTATACCCCGACGAGTCTAGCAAAGATGCCCCCGTCCCTCTTGAACTCTCTGTCCCTAACTGTGACTGTGGTCGTCCGGCCAACATGTTTCAATCGAGACATTCGGACACAGCGGCTCGTTGCTACTACACATGCAGTCGTTTTAATGTAAGTAATTGTTTTCGTATGTTTTTTTCTTCATTTGTATTACTAGGTCACTAATATTTTGTTGAAATTTTGTTGTGTAGGCCCATGAAAAGGTGCCTTTTCTTTCAGTGGATTGACGGTGCAGACAAGTTTGACCCCAGGTACCTTCTTTTCGACGATTGGTGGAGAGGGCGACATCCACGAGAACACTTCGAGCAGTGGGTTCCACCCCCCCCTAACCCCCCTACAATGACGGCTAAGGAGAAGCACTTAGCCGTAGTTAGACGACTCGAGGAACCTCCTCTGAGCAATTGCAGATATCGAGCTGTGATAAACCCTGAGAATACGTTGGAGTTTGTGTGTCTAAACAAGCATGAAGTAAGTGCGAAGTGTATGTGTTAAAATGTTAAGCTATATGTGTTCATGTACTAATGTCACCTTATTTAGGTGTATTCAATGGCGAAGTGTCGTTTTATGGAGTGGTTGTATGGTCCTAAGAACCAATGGCCAGAAGAACCTCCAAAGGCAAAGCAAAAGAAGAAAGAAATGTTAATTTACAAAGCACCTCCAGTCAAGTGCGAATATGGTGTTAAATTCAACTACGGTCTAGTCCCTTCAGAGCTTGGAATAGGCCATTATTGCGGCCATATAGTTGACTATGATGAGGTTAATTATTTTTGTAGTAACCATGAAATCGTACTTTGTTTTATTTGCTAAGACATATATGATATAATTTTTCGTTTGAACAAAGCACTAGGAAATGCAGGTGGAAATATTATGATGGTCAAGCTAAGTTCTTGGATGAACTGAAGGGGAAGCAAGTAATTGCATGAAAGAGGGGATATGGACTTGACTACGTCAACCTATTTGTTAAACATCACAAAGACAAGATGCGTGAGTTTGCTAGACAGCGCGATATTTATAACCCGATCGATGTTGGGCTTGACAAATGGGGATTGGAGAGACGGATGACGTTAGAGGAGGAGAGGGCAAGGAAGGAGGCAAAGGAGGAGACAAGAGTACAGATGCAGGTCTTGAACGAGCATGTTGTTGCATTATGTGCCAGTGAGTGCTTAAAAGCTTTTTTTCGTTGCCTAATTTTAAATGTAATATAATCGCGTTGCTAACTGATTGCATTTTATACATGAAGGGATTAGATGCAGCGAGGAACATGCGGTTAGATGAGCACAAAAAGCGAGTTGGTCGCATCATTGAATCACCAATTGTGTTGTTTGATGAGGGGGATGAGGATGAGGACGACACTGCCAGACTCAGCGAGCTCATCGCTCTAGCAAAGGCGGGTTTGCAGGCGGAGGAGGCTGGGGACGATACTGGGAGACTGAACGAGCTCATCACTCTAGCAGAGGCAGGCTTGCAGGCGGAGGAGGCTGAGGACGACACTGGCAGACTGAGCGAGCTCATCGCTCTAGCAGAGGCGGGCTTGCAGGCGAAGGAGGATGACGACGTGTTCTTCAGTCAGGCCGCAGAGGCCGCAGATAAAGCGGAGGCTGCTTACGATAGACGACACGGAGGTCAGAGCAATGCAGGTGAGCCTAGCCAAATGAACGAGGAGGAAGAGAACACGTTCTTGTCTCAGGCCGCAGATAAAGCAGAGGCCGCTTACTACAGGCGAAAGGCAGATCAGGGCAATGCAGGTGAGCCTAGCCACAGCAACATGGTTGTGAGATCGAGGGTTTTTGATTTCGTCGTCTGTTAGTTTCATGCTTTATTAATGATCAATGTAGCTATGTCTTAGAAATTCTATTGTGTTGTCTTAGATTCTATTTGAACTATTGATGTATTGTTCCCATGTATCATGTACTTGGATTACCCATGGTCGATCTTAAGTGATCCCATTCGTTTGTATCATGCATTGAGAATTTCTAAAACGAATATAATCGAGTGAAATTATCTTGAATACGGCGCCATAGCCCAGGTTCTGCCGCTCCATAGTCCACGGCGCGGCAGTGACGCGCCATAGCCCACAGCGCGGTAGTGACGTGGACAGAAACCGATCAGCCTCAATTGAGATGTTGTCGGTGCTGTAAACAACTACAAGTGCTGCCGCGACCGTGCATAAGTTGAAACAAATATGAAGCAAATAAATGGACGATAAGTTGCCACATAACATTCTTATTGGGTCATGAGGGCCGGGCGGCGGCGGGCACGACGGCCAGGCGCGGGCAGGCGGGACTGGCCGCGGGGCTTTTATTCGGCTCTGCCGCGCCACGGATCAGGGAGCGGCACTGCCGCGCCAAGATCGGTGGCGCGGCAGGCCCTGCCACGTCACCGGTCAACATTTCCGGTCGTCGCCACGTCAGCCACCTGTCGCGCCACCATGCATGACGCGACACAGGCTTTTCGCCGCGCCATAGCAATAGGCGCGGCCAAAAGTGTTAGTTTTGAATTTAAAATTAGTTTACAAAAGTATTAAAATTAAAAAAATTCTCTAGTTCCACCTCTAAACTCTTAAACTTTAGTCCCTATCCCATCGAATGTTTAACATATACATGAAGTATTAAATATAGACTATTTACAAAACTAAATGTATAGATTGAGACTAATTTGCTAGACGAATTTTTTAATCATAATTAGTCTATGATTTGACAATGTGGTGCTACAGTAAACATGTGATAATGACAGATTAATTAGGCTTAATAAATTCATCTCACGGATTACTGACGAATTCTGTAAATTGTTTTTTTATTAGTATCCGAACACCCCATGCGACACCCATGTGACATCCGATGTGGTACCTCTTAAACTTTAGCCCCTACATCCTAACACTAGCGCCTAAAAAAGTTTGGTAGAACTCTGGCGCCTCCTATCGACTCTTGTTTTTTATTTGAAGCCGTTTTGTCGTTAAGCAAAAATGGCTACAGTGATAGTTTTATAGTAATTTAAGTTAAGTTTGTAAAGGTCTGGCCATGTTTTCGGCTCCAGCTCTTCGGTACAAAATCGGGTTTGGCTCTCTGGGCTCTTTGCAAAGGGTCGTTTTAAGGCTATTTGGCACGTCTTCTTGCGGCTCCGGCTCCTCTTGCTGTAGCCACAGTGTTCACATGAGATTGTTTTTTCTCTCCTCACAAAATAAACTTGGACGCTAAAGAAGTCACGTTTTGTGTGACTCCTCTAGCTCTAACTCCTTTGATACTGTAGCATAGACCCAAAGCTAAAAGAAAACCCGACTAAACAGACTCTTAGATTGCCGTTTGTCACGGCTCCATGACAAAAGGCACAAAAAACTGGAGCCAGAGTCATGTCAAACGAGCTCAAATTCTTTTTTTATTCCTAGTGAAGTTTAATCAAGTTTTTTTAAAAAATATTAAGGTTTATAGTACACAATAAATATATATAATATTTATTTGGTATCATAAGTATTAATATTTTTTACTAACTTATTCAAATTTAAATGAGTTTGATTCGGCACTATGCTAGAGTTTGTATATACGCTTAAACACGGAGTAAACACAAAGGAACGGGAGAATCGTGGTGTGTTGGTCTAGATGACGATGTCTAATGACTGGGTTATCCCGGCCGTGCGCGCGACGTTTGGGCGGCTTTGTCTTGTGGAATGTATCAGAGACGGTGTCAAGGCGTCTCATGTATGAAGGCAAAGTTTGGCCGGCAAAACGACATTTCCATCTAGGGAGAGAACCACTTGTTCGCTGCAAATATCTTGGGCAGGAAGACGCCCGGAAATCGTCGAAGGTAGTAAGATCTGACCTGTCACTTTCAAGGCAATTTTGGTCCTGTCAGTATGCTGATGGCGGAGGCGTTGGCGTGCTTGAAAGCTCTTGAAGTAGCTGACTAGCACGACATTTCACGTGTAATACTGGAGATGGACTCCAGCCATTTGAAGGAGGCGATTAGAACGGCATCAAGGGATCTGGCTCCGAGTGGGAGTTGCTGCATGATTGATTTGTTTGTTTACATCTTTTGAACGTACCTCAGGCGTAACTACGTCAGATTTGGACATCACTGTCGGTTCAAAAACCTCTTTCACTGTCGGATTTTGAACCGACGGTGGTATACCGACAGTGATGGGGTTGACATCACTGTCGGTTCTTAAAAACCGACACTGATCTGTAGTCAACAGTGTCGGTTCCTAGGTGCACCCGGCAGTGTCCAGTTAAATAACACTGCCGGTTTGTAGTCCCAACCGACAGTGAAGGTTGCTTTAAGAGTGTCGGTTCTTGGCTCAAGCCAGCAGTGTTGAGTAAGCCTACACTGTCGGTTCATGGCTCAAACCGGCAGTGTTGTCGTAACCATCACTGTCGGCTCATGGCTCAAGCTGACAGTGTTGAGAAAGCCAACACTGTCGGTTTGTTGCTAACCGACAGTGATGATTACGACAACACTGTCAGTTTGTTGCTAACCGGCAGTGATGGCCCGTTCGTATTTTATTGTTTTATAATTTATTTTAATTTATATTTTTTCGTGAAATCGGGTTTCGCTTTATATACGCTACGTAGACGACAGGTCCATCAATATTAAACATTACAAATGTTACGGTTACAGTTTAAATATTCTTATCAAGATCTTGATCCCTCAAAATAAAAAAGAAATTATTCGATAAGATAAAGCCTGCTTCTCGGACTTGTTACAATAATCTGGCACGCCGCTCTGGGTCATATTGGTCCTTGAACTTCACGGATTGTGCAATGGAAAAGACTCCATCTTTTTCCAATACCTCGGCTAAGATGAATTTTGCCAGCTCCGATTGCAGCGCGACGATCTTCATGTCTAACAGCCTTTCATGGTTACATTTCTTGCGCTGTCGTTCAAAAAAGATGATATCCAAAGAGGAATCAGAAAATCATTTTACTGAATGATTAACATACATAAATGAAATAGGGATTATACACACAAACTTATCGGCTTCTTCCGATTTTCCACCGATGTAGCGAAGCATTGCCCACATTACATAAAACCCGCATTCATTGTTTCCCACTGGTTATTTTAGGTACTTACCCTCCATTTCAACAACCTTGAATGGGACCCGCGTTCCACCGATATGTCTTCTTCGGACACTGAGCAACATTAAAAGAAGAAACGTTAGAAAGCGGTATGTGTGATTAGAAAATAATATGTTATTTGGATCGCTTACTAATTCAGCACTACCACCAGTGCATCCAGATGATGAAATGGTTTTTTCTTCGAGTCCCACACCTCGATCAGATTTTTGACAAGATTAACACAAATGAAGACGAAATGGTGGCTGCAATCACAGAATCCTAATTATCGAATAATCTTAACGAAAAAAAACATAAAATTAAAAGCCGAGAACACATACTCGCAGTTGTAGGCTAGAAGTATGTGGGTTTTGTTCTTCATCTTGAATTCGTCGAAACCATCAATCAATCTCTGTTTCAGGTCTTCCACATCACATCCATGGAGGCCGAGACATGTCTTCTCATTGACTCGCAAGGGGTCCAAGAAGCCTATGTTATCCCAATTGCTTTTTAGAATGCAAAATTTTGCTATACACCTACATAAAATCATGAGAAGTGCTTAAAAGTTAACAATTTGTGTCCTAAGAGAGTAGTTAATTGTAATATCGTACATGTAGGGTACTTACATAGTCCATAGCGTCAACATTTGTGTATCAAGAGAGCGTTTCTGGTATAGCTGGAACAAGCACTCCCACTCGACATCGAATTTCTCTTCTTTAGGATAATTAAAAACATGTGGCGAACGGATAATAACCTCAAAACCAAAGTCCTCCGTCTCTGTTGTTTGAGCCATGTAATATTCATGCAACTGGCGCATATATGTTGTCAAATTTTTATACTCATCATCGGGAACCAAAAGATTGCCCCTTTCATACTTCATTGCCGGTATTACCGTCCCTTTACATCATAATAGATGGTCGCGGCCTCTTCCATGGTTAATTCGGGGTTGCCTTCGATGAACTTCTGTATCTTCCTTAAATCTTCATTGTGTATTTCATCGGCTCTTGTTGTAGCGTACTGATTCTGTGTTTGCCTTTCGAATTCGGACTTCAACAAAAACGGAGGCAGTGAGGAATAGAGATTGAAAAAACTAATACAATCTTCCTTCGAGATGTGTACTGTAAATTTTCCTTCCATCAAGTTTGTAACGCTACCACTGAACGGCCTTTTCTTTTTTGTTGGTCCACTTTGGGAGGATTAGCGACTGAATCCAAGGATCTTTTCTACGACTGCGAGGATGTCCTTGATCTTGTTTTGGGCTGAGGTGGAGGAGGAGGAGGATGATGACAAGAATTTTGTTTTCCCGAGGCTGATGAAGATGGAGGAGGAGGAGGAGGAGGAGTCTCTTTACTCGGGGCTGATGAAGATGGAGTCGGACGTGGAGGAATAGAAGGAGACCTCTGTCTTCTCGAGGGTGATGGCAAGGGATGAGGAGGGAAGTGGTCTCTGTTGGGAGATGGTGAGTGATCATCGTGGGTGGGCGAAGACTCGTAATCATCCTCATCATTAGAGGACAATTGGTGGTCAAGCTTAATGAAGCGCTTGTGCCAAGCCACTTGAGAGCCCTTGTTATGACCAACTTTCGGCCTGTCTTCCGCTACGGGGTACTCAATGTGTACCTTGTTATACTTCTGATCAAGTATTCTATCAATGGTGATATGAGCGTACGCCTGTGGAATTGGGCGACCATTAATGGTCCCGTCTCCCGCAGGCCAGGCCTGGCCGAGCGCCACCTTGTCCTTTGTCCATTCCTGACGGATGTACAACTTGACATTGACGGGTTCAGTGATGTCGTCCACCGGATGAGGCACATTCGCATCTTCTTCGTCGAGCGGGGTCGATCCGCAGCTGCTGCGACCCATAAACTGTGGGCTAAAGGCAGTAGGAGTAGGGTTTTGTGGTACTCCTGACCCCTTGGACAGCAAAATTTATTGGACTCGTGCTTCAACAGTTGCCTCAATCCGTGCGTCCATTCTTTCTTCCATCTCTCTTAGTCGCCTCAAATACTCTGCCTCCTGATCCGCTCTATCCCTCGAGCGGCTCCGGTAAGAGTTAGATTCTTGAGGGAATGCTGGTTTCCAAGGAACAACACCGGTTTCTCTAGTGCGACCAGGGTGCTCCTTGGTTCCGAGTGCTTGGGTGAGCATGTCTTTCTCCCTATTAGAAGTGCAAGTCCCTTGCCTCACCTCCTTAGTTACCTGGGAGATCCTCTGGATGAGTTTGCTCATGGGTTGATTTGTGGAGCTAAAGCTCCCGTCCTCTGCGTGGCGTACATTCCTCCCCATACAGTATATTACCGATTTAGGCTCCCAATCGATGGTCTCAACCTAAACGCCTTCCCCAGTAAGGCGATCCATCTTTTAAAGTTCTGCTTCAAATTCTAGCATCTTTTTGGCGTAGCCACGAGAGCCGAGATGATGAGGATTCATCGCTTTCTGTAAGTTCTCCTTATTCTTCCTGCTCAGTTCTAAGTACTCATCGGATAACCTGTATTCCTTGAAATCCTGCCAGAAGTCCTTCTGCTTGCTAAATTGTCCATCATCAAAATCTGGCTCTTTATTTTGGAGGACAAAATTCTTGTACAATGTCCCCTTGAAATTCTTGAAGCATGTCCCTATGATTTCTTTTGCTTTTTTCTTGACTAACTCCCTGTCATACTCCGTTGGAAAAGTGAAATACTCTAGGATCTTGATGTCCCATATGTAATCCTTCTCACTTTTGGGAACCCTCCACGGGTCATCATCTTTTCCAATCCACTTTCTGTACCTAATCGGGATGAAGTCCCTAACAAGTAACCCGAGGATAGTCTTGTATTTGGTCAAAGCTATAGGTGGTGAGAGTAGATCTCTGAATTCATTGAACTCAGTAATGTGTCAGTGTGCATTCCTACCAACAGGAATCTTTGACATGCCTCGCTTGGATCTGGCCTTCCTTCTACCCGAACCCTCTGGCTCCTCGGCCGGCGGAGTCTCCTGCTAGAGACACCAAGTAAGCTATGACCCTCTCAATTGATTAGCGTGTGTGGCTACATAGTCACATGATACCAATGTTACCTGGCTATCTTGGTCATTTTGACCCAGATCGAGCAAGCCGGATGGAATCTATGGCTGCTCATTCTCACCATCCTGATTGGCACCATCACCGTTTGTTGGATCATGTGGCTCTCCCGTCCCAGCGATATCAGCCGCTTCTTGTTGCCGATCTGTTCTTCGGCGATGGGGTAACAGGCGACGATGAGTCACGGCTATGACACGATCGTGGTTAGTTTTGGCTGCGGACAACTACTAATATATATATATATACCTTGTTATATATATATAATATGTTTAATGCAAAGTCTAATAATAAGTCCACATACAACAAAGTCAAATAATAGCATATGTTCACCTAGAACAAATTCATTGTTTAATTGACCACATACAACAAAGTCCACCTACTGTTCTACGAAACTAAGCCTACATCAACTTCCAAATAAGAAAAGCAATGACCATCGCCATAAATAAAAGCATGACATCTTTCCAAGAGCAAGGAGAAATTCTCCTAATCTTCACATCTCCAACGGGGGGCTTCTCTTCAATCTCCAGTGCCAGCGGATGGCCATGGTTTGCATTCATTGGACCATAGTAGGCCAGTTGCCCATGGTTTGCAAGGAAGGTCGGATCATTATAGTAGGCGCTCAAAGCTTCGGCTTCTGTGTTGTACTTTTTATGCAAATTACCAGGGTAGCGATTGACTTGAGCATAGCAATCTTCTCAGGTTCGATAAATCCTAGACATGTGACAAACTTGCACTACATACCATGCCATGGTTGCCTATATATTTAAGTAAATTAGGCATGTGGTAAGTGGTAATGGTAACTCACTAAACAAGAGTTATTATTCAAGTTATATGGCCAAACTAAATCTATTTAATGTTACTCATCCTCCAAGCAATCCAGGTGGCATTTCAAATGAAAAATTTTCAGGGCTGCAAAGTCTATTTTACTAAATCACATAATGCACATAAAATACTCACTTTGCAATTATTGATCATGAGAGAAAGTAAAATAGCTTATTATGTGCATTGCTTTGCAAGTATTGCCTGTCGCTACTGCAACAGTTGAGAGATGCTTTTTGGGAATGAAGATTGTCAAAACAACTTTGTCTAATCGCATGGGTGATTAGCACTTGAGTCATAGACTTATTTGCTATCTAGAGAAAAAAGAAATGGAGAAAGTGACCAATGAGGCCGTGGTTCGACGTTTCATGACAATGGAAGGAAAAGGGTGTAAATATGATCTCTATTGCTAGAAGTTGAATTTGATACTAAAGTGATGGAGTTCATGAATTAACATAATCTGTACAAGAAAAGTGATATGATGACAGCTGATGTCAAATTATCAGTTTGTAGGGATACAGGAAACTCTCTTGCAAGTGAAGGTAAGAGGGCGGTTCCATGGCAAGACCGGTTAGCGTTGAAGGCCTAGGCCCTCAGTTGATGTGGCTAAGAAATAAGCTACTTCTCTGTTAGCTGGCTTTGCTACTGTATCCCTCAAATACTCAGTAGTGCTTTGTACAGAAACAATGGGACATGATAGTTATATGCATGTTACATTGCCTGATTGACAAACTCAGATGGTTGTACCATGCTCCTAAGCAAGTTAGACAAGATGCTCTTTAGCAATGATGGGTGTAGGGGGCTATTGCATTTTAAAAACTAGAGTATAGCAGATATTATTTAACCAGATGTACATATATTAGTTCTATAGGTCTAAAATATATATACTCCATCCTCACATCCAAAAACATTGAGCATCGGTGGCACTACAGACTAGACATTCATGATCAAACTGTATGCTAGCATTGCAATAAAGTAGCAGTAACATAAATTATGGCAAGTAAATTATCATATCAAACAATAAGTTGTAGTACTTGGTAAATGAAAAGCCTCTACTGATTCAAGTAAGCACCTGTGAGACACCGTGGGACATTTCATCAGACACATAGCGGGCAGTGAGCCATGCACTCACCGTGGGGTGGGAATAGCAGCTGTCCGCGCGCTCCTGAAGGCCTCGGCGGTGGGAGTGCAGGCGTGGAGGAGGAGGGGCACAGCCGGCATCGTGGACGAGGAACGAGGGCACGGCCGGCGCGGTGCTCCGGCTTGGGGCGGCGGACGGCGTGGGGCGGTGCTCCGACGGCGCGGGGGGAGGGGATGGCGCGGGGTTGAAATGAGTTTGGATAATTTCAACCGCGCCTCTTTTATACCAGTAGCTCATCACTGCCGATTTTGATTGTAAACTGACAGTGATGGGGTACCTCACTACCGGGTCATTCCCCAAACCGGCAGTGATGTGGTGTATGTAGTTAGGTGTTAAGTAGGATAACTTTTTGTTTTGTTTCAAACTTCTCCTACTGGCGCAACAGTTAAGACCCCTCAACTTAGCCCCCGTGACCCGTGTTCGAGTCCCAGGTGGCTCAAATTTTTTTGTTCTATTTTATAAATTATTAATTTACTTCGGGAAATAGCTCATCACTGCCGGTTTTGATTGTAAACCGACCGTGATGGGGTACATCACTGCCGGATCATTCCCCAAACCGACAGTGATGTGGTGTAGCAGTTAGGTGTTAAGTTAGTTGTTAAGTAGGATAAGTTTTTGTTTTGTTTCGAACTCCTCCTACTGGCGCAGCGGTTAACACCCCTCAACTTAGCCCCCGAGACCCGTGTTCGTGTTCCAGGCGGCCCAAATTTTTTTGTTCTATTTTATAATTTATTAAGTGGCCTCAAGGTCAAAAGGAAAAAGTAAATAACCCTAAGCACATATCCTATACTAGCGCAGCGGTTAAGTCTCTGAACTCTGCAGCCGGAGACCCGAGCTCGAACCTGAGGGCTGGCACAATTTTTTTTAATTTTTTAAATATCACTGCTGGTTTTTAAAATAAACCGATAGTGATAACCAGTATCACTGTCGGATTATTCTCATCAATGCCGGTTTTTTGAAACCGACAGTGATGTTTATATATATTAAAAAAATTCTTTTATATACTGAATAAATAGAGGCATATGTATTCCTATGTCGAAATGGCTTGAAATTTTTTTGGCAAGCTTGTACACCCAAATTAAGACCCCACACAGGATCTTAGGTTTTTCTAATCAGTTTTTTGTTTATTATATTTTTCTGTGTGCTGAATGAGACAAAAGAGGGTGAATTTCATCTTATACCCAATAGATTTTGTCATCCACCTCCACAAAATTCTTATCCCTAGGGCACATTAGAGCTTGTGTAAAAATTTGCCTGCACGTTGCCGTTTTCGTCGTGAGCATCAAAACAAACACCACAATTTTGGTATGTGCTCTTTCCATCTTGCTTTTTTGTGTAAAATGTGAATCCATTGATCTCATACCCTTCGTACTTAAGATATGTACTCGAAGGTCCCTTGACTAAGGTATCCAGTTGATTACCCAACTTTATTCCAAGTAACGTTACAACTTGTTGACAAATTCCTGCTTATGTTTTTTATGCAGCCAAGCCTGTGACCTACTCGGATACAGAGTTTACAGCGATTGCCTGTGCTCATCAATGTATGGCATCACACCCTCGGCTTGCTGGAGAACAGCGAACTGTGCCTGTCTGAAAGAAACATGATCGTCTACTGTAACAGATTTCTCCCCAATCGTTTATTTACCACGTAGTCTTCCCTCGTGACGAGATGCTGGAACTTCGACCCTTTTGATGTCCAGATAATATTTGCAGAACTCAATGGCCTCCCCCATTGACCATCCTTCAACCATGCCCCCTTCTGGCCTAAATCTATTCCTAACATACCTCCTGAAAACTTTCATCAATCTTTCAAAAGGGAACATCTGAAGCAGGTACATTGGGCCAAGGGCTCTAATTTGGTCAACAAGATGAATGAGCAGATGCAATGAGATATCAAAGTAAGCCGGCGAGAAATGCATCTCAAGCCTAACGAGAGTTTCGGCTATGTCCCGCTGCAGCTGCTCTAGCGTGGACACATCAATGACCTTTTTTGAGATCGCACTGAAGAACGAGCAAAGCTTTATGATTGGGGCGCAGCCCTTTGGGGGAGGATACCATGAAGAGCAACAGGGAGCAGCTGAGTCATAATGACATGACAGTCATGGGCCTTCATAGGGCCATAGTTGAACTTGAGTTCTATCATGTTTACTAGTCTCTTTGGGTTCGCACAGTAGCCCGTCGGGACTTTAAGTTCATTAAAGAAAGAAATAAGCGTACGTTTTTTTCCTTCTTCAATGTCCATGACGCAACCGAAAGTTTAAACTGGCCATTCTCTAGCTACACGGGATGCAGCTCCTTCCTGATTTCCAAGTGTTGCATGTCCAGGCGTGTGGCTAGTGAATCCTTCAATGTCCCCCCGGTGTCCATCAAGGTGTTAAGAGTGTTAGCGCACATGTTTTTAGTGATGTGCATGGGATCAAGACAGTGGCGTACACTCAAAAATGGCCAGTAAGGTAGTTTCCAGAAAATCGATTTTTTCTTCCAAACGCTCCTATCAGGCGCTGCTACTGCATTGTCCCCCTTCCCAAGGACAACCTCCAGTTTGTTGAGTACTCAAAGTATCGCAGGCCCATCTCGATATTTTGGAGCTAAGTGTGTCTCAATAGTACCGTTGAAATCTTTTCTGTTCCTGCGGTAAGGATGATCCTTAGGTAGGAACCTACGGTGTCCCATATAAACTATCTTTGAGTTATTTGGTAGATTTATCGCATCGGTGTCGTCCAAGCACTCGACACATCTAGTATAGCCTTTTGTCTTCTCTCCGGACAACGAACCTCGACCTGGCTGGTCGGTGATTGTAGCGATAAGTACTCCCTTGATCGTGATATGTTCCTTTTTGTACTTGTCCCAAACATCCGGTACACCCTTTTCAAAGATCTCCACTAGTTCATCGATCACTGGTTCTAAAAACACATCGATGTCATTCCCAGGTTGTCTTGGCCCTTGGATTAGTAGTGGCATCTGGATGTACGACCGCTTCATACAGACCCAAGGTGGAAGGTTGTATATACATAGCGTCACTAGCCAGGTGCTATGATTGCTTCTAACCTGGTCGAAAGGATTCATCCCATCTATGCTCAAAGCAAACCAAAGGTGCCTTACCTCTCCACCGATGTCCTTATAGAACATAGTATTGATAGTCCTCCAGTCATGCCCATCAGCGGGGTGCCCCATCATTATATCTTTCTTACGCTCTTCTCCATGCCAGCGCAACAGCATGGCTGACTTTGCACATGCAAACAGCCTATGCACCTGGGGAGCTATAGGGAAATACCAAACGACCTTTACGGGACCTCCTCTGGTCTTGGTACCCTTATCTAATGGCCCTTTTTTGTACCGTGGAGCTTCACACTTGGGGCACTTGTCTAAGTCTTTGTATTTTTCTCCATGGTACAATATGCAATCATTGGAACACGCGTGGATTTTTTCAACCTCGAGGCCGATGGGGCAGATCATTTGCTTGGCCAAGTATGTCTTTTCTGGCAACTCGTTTTTTTCTAGGAGCATTTTCCTTATTATACCTAACAACTAATCAAAGCCTTTATCGCTCAATCCGTTTGTCGATTTGAACTCTAACAGCACGATGTCGACTTCCAGTTTGCTCATTGGACAATTCCTATACAATGGTGTTTTGCCATCTTGTCTCATTTTCTCTAACTTTCTCAGCTGTCTTTCACTAAGACATCCAGTTTCTACATTACGTAGCAGCTGAGAAATGCCATCGTTATCCTCGGTGTCGTCAGCTAGCGTGTTCCTAAATACATTATTAACTGTGGCCATAGGTTCCATATTGACACCAGGTTCCTCGTCAGCATCGTGGATGGCTACGTCAGGCATGTCCACATCATCATCGTTTTCCTATAGAACATTCACACCAACCTCATCATGCATAGTCCATTTCGTATAGTTTGGCATGAACCCTCTGGTAATCAAGTGCGATCGTATAGACTCAATTTGACGAAAGTTCATATGATTCTTGCAATCTTTGCATGGGCAGAAGACAGGGTTCCCATTCCCAGCATGGGATTTGGCATCGGTGATAAACTGGCTGACGCCATGCATATACCGCTTGTCCGTTCGGGACAGATGCATCCACTCTCGATCCATCTCTGCACAAAAAATACTGAGACAGTAATTTTAAAGAATTAATAAGAAATCAAGCTTCATGAACAATAATTATAGCTCGAAAGTATCATTTTTGGCAAACATTATTGTACACTAATTATTGGAAAATTGGTAGCCCCGGCCCTGTAAATTGAAAATCATAGTAAAAAACAATTATCGCGCAATAATGAAGAACATCTATTCTACTCTACTTCTAAGAACTAATTATAGCATCACATACTAACAATGATGATCTTGACCACCATGGAATAATTAGCTAGGTATTTAAATGTGTTCATAGACACCAACCGTTTGGATGATGGATTCACCATAATTTGAGCCTTGCATAAATGTCCAATTAGAAAAGTGCTCTCTAGAATGGAGAAAGAACTAGAATGAGAATCAAGCAATGTAGCCATCAAAACGAAGCTAATTAAGCAACAAAATCAAAGGAGCGGATGTTTGTTACTAACCTTAAAGCAAAAAGATCAAGACATTCTTTAAAATCCAAGCATTAGCTTCATGGTGAAGAGTAGCCGCAACAATGGAGGGAAGGGTCCAAACGCGCGCCTCTGTTCTCGGAATGGAAGAGAGGAGGAATGAGAGGACGGCTGCAACCTTTTTGTGTTGTAGGCTTATCACCGTCGGTTCTTGGCTAGAACCGACAGTGATAGAGCCCGATCACTGTCGGCTCTTGGCTTAAACCGACAGTGATGAGTGGCCGCCAAAACACTGCCGGTTCAAGCCACAAACCGGCAGTGATGTGGTCCTTCACTATCGGTTTTAGCCCAGCCCCAATCATTTTTTCATTTTTAAGCTCATAACCGGCAGTGAAGGTACATCACTACCGGTTCTCACAAATCCGACAGTGATGATACCGGCAGTGATGTGCAAATCTGGCGTAGTGCATGTAACTCGTCTGTGCACGAGCTTGCTAAGCTTAGTAGGAGTTGGATGTCGGCCAATCTCATGTATGGACATACTCATTTCCAATCTCTATAAATGCTATGATAGCTCGGGATTTAGTTGAGTTTGAGTTTGCTAATAATACAAGGCCGTAGAGCCATGCTTGAAATAAAGAATGCTGAAATTATACTCGCATGATCATGTCTAAAAAATTACCTTGCGAGTTCTTTTATTTACAAAGCTACTCTCTCCATTCTAAAACGAGTCATTTTAATTTATATATATATTTTTAATATATATTCAGATATAATATATATAAATATTTTCTAAAAAAATTATAGACTTGTTTGGATCCTATGGTCTAAATTTTAGTTATGTGTATAACAAAAAACTATGTGTCTAAAAAAAGTTAGAACAACTTACATTTTGAAACTGATAGAGTACCTATTAAGTTCCTCGACATGGTGTCTCTTTCTTAAAATTGATTTATAGATGTGATGGTTTAAAGTATCTATTTAGAGAAAGGATCTTTTAAGAGCAATTCTAAAAGCCTCCATAAACTTTAATCACCACTAGCAAACATGCTCGCTTGTGCAGTGATAGAACATATATCTTTGTTATATGGTCACTTGAACGACTTGTGGCTCAAAAATTTATGTAATTGTTGTGTGATTTGTTCGAATACGGATTGGAATCGAACTCCATACTATCATAGGACGCATAAAGTCATACGGTTCTAACTCGTATGAGAACGGTCACGGAGTCTGGGTCCTAGACGACAATGAGAGACACAAAGGCATTGTGAGAAGTAAAAAAGAGACAGATAGAAGAATTACTTTTATCTTTATTATTATCAATAAATATGTCCAAATGTATAATTTGTTACGTGGTGCTTGTGGCTGTGATAATAATAAGCAAGCTATTTTGGTCCCATTTAATTGGGCTTGACCAAATGTTAAATCAAGATGTAGTGAGCATTCGGATTATTAGTACTTAAGTGACCAAGTTCATCCATTGCCCACCTAGGTTACATCCACACAAACTTGTATTCGTAACTTTTGTACGTAGCATTTTGCAAGAGAAAACTCACCATCATATCTTTTTTCAATTGAAATCTTGTCAATAACTTATCCTAACAACTTTTTTACATGATCTTTATAACCCAACCTTGTAGTGCAGCGGACTAAAGTTCTGATGGGACAGGTACTAAAGTTCAGCGTACAAACTTATCATAACAGGCTCCACTTTTGTAGTACAAATTTTATATAAAATTTCACGAATAACATAACTTATACATACATACATATATATATATATATATATAAGTTTTTATTGTTCAACATCATCCAAAAATAATTACACACAACTTATGCAACGAATTTTCTTTTACATAATTTGTCCTAGACAAACTTCTCAGCCTAAATAATTTGTTCATAGTACATAGAAGAAAAATATATAGATTAATATAAAAAAGAAAAAGAAGGAAAGGAAAAGTAAAAGAAGCGAGAAAACTGGGACGGACTCTGTCGGTTTACGGCCAGATGTACCATCGATTCCGGTCGAGCCAACGGCCGCTGAACTGAGGCAGTTGTGGGCTCCCACGGCGCTAGCCCTGCAGCGGTGCCGTGGACACGGTCGTGTTGGAGTTGTTCCTGAAGCAGAACGCCGGCTTGGACGGCGCCTGGAGGGTGACCGTATTGCTGCCAAGCATCACCACGACTGAGGACATCACCGGTCGGGCCGTTGGATCTCCCTGGACGCACAGCAGCCCTATGTGGATGCACCTCAGCACATCGGCCTCCGGGATGCTGCTGCCGCCCATGTTCGGGTCTACCAACTCCACCACCGTCCCGGTCTCCCAGTGCTCCCATACCTGCAAGGTGATATGTATGTAGTGTCTTCTTGAGTGTAGCAAATAAGGGGTGTTGGTTTCTTTTCCTAAATTTTAGTCACTGTCCTATCAGATGTTTGACACATACATGGAGTATTAAATATAGATTAATTACGAAACTAAATATACATATTGAAACTGTTTTGCGAGACGAATTTTTAAGCCTAATTAGTTCATTATTTGACAATGTGATGCTACAGTAAACATATGCTAATGACGGATTAATCATGTTTAATAAATTCATCTCGTGGATTACTGACGAATTCTGTAATTTACTTTTTTATTAATATCCGAACACATCGTGCGACACCTTCTAAACTTTAGTCGGCAGATGTTAGTACTGTACTTACGGTGGTCAAAAGGTCTCCAGACTGCTGGGTCGTCATACTGCCGTCGTTATTACTGTTGTTCTTCCTCCCCGTGACGATCTCCAGCACCATGACTCCGAAGCTGAACGCATCCGACTTCACGGAGTAGTTCCCGCGCATCAAGTATTCTGGCGCCATGTACCCACTGAAACGAGAGACGAAGTAGAATTGCAATCACTTAGTTGCCTAGCTAGAGATCGATAAGCTAGCCGAAGCTGAACAGAGAGCTAGCACTGAGTTCTAGCTAGTACTGACTAGGTTCCCACAACGCGGTTGGTGACGGCCTGTGTCTGGTCTCGGCCGAAGATCCTGGCCAGGCCGAAGTCGGAGATTTTGGGGCTCATATCTGCGTCCAGCAGGATGTTGCTGGCCTTGAGATCACGGTGGACTACTTTGAGCTGGGAGTCCTCGTGGAGGTACTGCAGTCCCCGAGCGATGCCGTTTATGATCTCGTACCTCTGCTCCCAGTCCAGCTGCTGCTCACGTTTATCAGTACCGAAGAGTATCAGGTCGAGACTCCGGTTGGGGACGAACTCGTAGACGAGCAACCGTTCTTGCTGCTCCAGGCAGACGCCGACGAGCTTGACGAGGTTCCTGTGCTTCAGCTTGGCGACCAACGCGAGCTCATTCTTCAGCTCCTCCACTCCCTGCGTCGAGCTCTTCGACAGCCGTTTCACCGCTATCTCGTCGCCATCGGGGAGAACACCCTGGATGAACCAAAGCAACAAGCGCTGTGATTCTCGTCACCATCGCTGTATGTACTAGGACATTTCGGCCGGTCAAGTACCTTGTACACCGCTCCGAAGCCGCCTTCGCCAAGCTTGTTGGTCTCGTCGAAATCCCCTGTCGCGGCCCGCAGGGTGGACACGTCCATCATCATCGAGTCCACCGTCTCCGTGTCCTCGGCTTCAGCTGAATACATGGGATCTGTTCAATTCAAGGAGAATTGGATTGTTCAGGTTAATTTCACCAAGCGTTTCAACTTTCAAGTTGTCAAAACTGTAGACTGATATTACATGGCATACATTTCTGTTTCGCCTGTTCAATAGGTCGCTGACGCTTCCAGTAACAGAGGCAGGCAACAAGGTTCAAGGCTGCAATACTTGGCAGTAGAACTGCAACGATCACGACCGGGATACCGCGCTTTCTTCCCCCTATGTGAGCAAACATCACGTCAAATGTATGTTACAATTTAGTACGGACAAGTAAGGAGTTAACTTTTTCTACAACTACAACAAGGAGTTGAGTTGAATTTTCATAAAGTTTAGAATAATATACCACAACAATTTAGATTGGTCACATGTAAGTATAGATTTTTAGTTAAGAAAAGAGAGTTGCGGTGCCTGAATTTTGAGACAACTACTTTAGACAATCAACTAGTACAATTAAAAGGACAACTTATAAGAGATAATTCATAATTTTTTTCCTAGAGCCAAACAATAATAAAATTACATGTTATTTGCACATTGAACAATAAAAAAAAAATCAAGCACCTAAAATACAGGAGACATGGAATTTTTATGTCACAAAAACTATTTTCGACCCATGCCAACTTGTCAAGATTATAAATTCATCATTTATCTCCCACGCGGGTGCATGACATTTTGGTTATGTATGTCAAACAAACGCTTTAATGATGAACTCACCTTTCCCGGCTGCCGGCGGCGTCCCAACAGTTGGCTGCAGAGCTGAAGCCGGCGCTGGTGCCGGTGCCGGTGCCGGAGCTCCAGAGATCGGTGATGCCAGCCGAACCATTGCCGGTCCATTGAAGAAGGGAACGATCTCGTACCGGTAGCTGCAGTTGATGCCAAGCACCCTGCCTCCGATATAGTCATAGAACGACCCCTGGTGCCCCGCTACGGCCTCGGCGAGGCAGTTCCGACAGTGCGCCGGCGTCTGATCCGGCGTGCACTGCGCCAGGCTGTACACCTTGGGGAACTCCTGGTTGAAGTCAGCCTCCCCTGTCGCGAACAGCCGCGTGGAGTTGTTCGCGGCGTATGCGACGGTGGCGTTGATGAGGGCGGCCAGGAGGCTCTTGAACTGGGCCGGGTCCGACGTAACATTTGCGTTGAAGTTGATGGTGTACGTGTCGGTCGTTGGGCCAGTGTCGGCGCCAGGGAAGGTGAGCACGTCGGAGTAATGGAGGATGCACTGGTCGTAGTAGATGGTGGCGTCCATGTCGTAGGAGCAGTCGTTCGGGAGGTCTCTGAAGGCTTGAGTAAGGCAGCTGAAGCAGGCCGTGGCGTTGACGTCGCCGCGGCAGAGCCCCATGGCCCAGAGCTGCTCCGGGATGGTGCCGACGACGGTGGTGGCGAAGAGGGACCGGGATGCGGAGGCGTTCTTGGGCAGCTTGGCCGCAACTAAGTCGAGATGAGCCTCGTACGTGCCGTTAGGCTTGAAGTAGTTGCTCTGGCCGCACACTGGCCACGGGTAACCTGCGACGGGCGCCACGAGCAGTGCGGCGGCAGCGAGAACGGCAAGCAAGGGCAGGAGGTGGTGAGCCATTCTGCTAAGGTAAGGTAGGAGGACAAAGTTGCTAGGAGTCAGGATATGTAGACGAGGGTAAATTTGTCACTGTCCGACACGCAAACGCCGACCCACTGACCACAGAAAATGGCAATGCAAAATGTTTTATTAACCGGTTGCAGGGCCGTTCCTGAAAGTTTGTGGTTGGGGGCGGTGGGGGTGTTTTTTAGGGCCTCTTTGGCATGGCTTATGTCGGCTTCGGCTTCATCTATTTTGCGCAAATCGAGCCACTGTAGCGTGAAGCCGTTTTATAAGCTGGGGTTAAAATGAACTAGAAGCCGGAAAAAGCCAGTTTTTCTGGCTTCACCGGCTTTGGCTTCACCGGTGAAGCCGTTTTGGATCAGCCGTGCCAAAGGGGCCTTTAATTGGATCAGAACATCGGGTCAGCTGTCAGCCGAGGATGAAATTCTTCCTCGGCAAAATACTAAGCTTGGCTCCATCGATTAAGGCCCCATTTGAATTAGTTTCGGAATTTTAAAAACCAGTTTTTCTCCCTAGTTTGTAAAATTTGGATTCTGAGTAAAAGCCAGTGGGGTGTTTGGATCCCCTAGTTTTTAAGAATCCGACTTCATTTATTGTTCTTTGGATGACAAGAAACTTGCAAAAGCTATGTATAAGAATCTAGCAAAAATTGTCATAAGAAACTTGCAAAAACTAGGCTATTTAGATTCCACACAGTTTCCAAAAGTCAGATTCTTAAAAAGCGTAAGGGCTCCTTTGGATGTATGGGAGAAAAAAGCCTATGTGTTTAAACCGCAAGGGGGATTTCTTCCATGCATATGACACCCCCTCCCCCTCGGATGTAGAAAGCCCTGTCAATGCAAATTTCCTCAACGGTTATTTGGGGGAGATAGGGATACAGATCCCGGTCCACTAAGAAAATTTAGAAAAATCAGAAAAAAAAAGAATTCAGAAAGTTTAACTTGACCGACCATGGACCATGTTACAAAAGGATGGCAATAAAAAAAACATGATTTTATACTTAAGAAATAGTAGCCAACGTTGGCAATAGAGAAGATTACACACTAACTAATCTGATAACCTGTTTTCCATAGTGACATATAGAGCAACAATTAATCTGCTGATATCTGGAGCTACAGCTATTGCTTGTGATAATAAAAAATAATGTACGTATTATTTAATGGCAACATCAGCATATTACAACCACAAGATAATCAGTAACTATGCTATCACAAATCCACTACAAGTCCATCTTGTAACCAGCATCAGTAGCATGACAGCGAAAAAAAATAGGCAAAACATGTAGATGAGCCCTGCAAGATGGAGAAAGAAGTCATAAATTGATAGTCTGTATATTTCGAAATAACTTCAATATTTTGAATTTCATAGAACTGAAAATAGAAGTATATATATGAGTATGATAGTCGTGCACTCTATATTATGGTCTGTAGCTTCAGTCAATCTCAGACTGACCAAACAGCAGCAATAGATTTAATATCTCATGACTTAACAGCTACAAAGTAATCAACTAGAAAATGCTTGGGAGGCATTGCCGCACCATCTTGGGGCCTATCAGGGCTGAATTTGTGTTGAACCTTTGAACTCGTCTCTAGTAGTTTGCAAGCATCCAAATTCCTTTCTTGCTTTCATCTGAGTGCTGCAATAGAGCCTAAAATTGTAGCTAGTATGTCCCCATAAAAAGAACTTGCAAAAAAACTTTTGAGTGACCTTTATCAAATATAGCATGGTTCCTTGTGATCCATTTTACCCAACAAAAGGCAGGAGCCCCAAGCAACAAAAGATGATTATGTTTGTAACCCTCTAGCTTTGACCAATTATTAAAAGATGGTTGGTGTTTCTTGGTGGTTTAATGCTAAACAAAACAAACACGGGACTAAAGAAAATCGATACAATGATAACCAAAACAAAAGTGTTGGATAGTTTTTTTTTGAAGGTCGATAGTTTTAGATTTGCTGAAAAAACAGCAAGCCGAATGACATACGGTGAATTGGTGACTACCAGTGAGGATCTATCTCAACAGGAACTACTTGGGACGATCCATAGCGTGGGCTGCAACTGATGCTTCACGAGAGAAAAGGTCGGAGGAAAATTCAAGCATTCGAGCGTGCCATTGCAAAGACCGATGATGCTGAAGGAGAAGCACGCCATGCGGAGCATCTTCGTGTCTCAATGCTGAACCAAATAAGAAAATCCGTGGCAAGCTAGTTTTAGTATCGGAACATTTTTGTAAGAGGAAACCCTTACAACGAGTAATACGTCGTGCGGTACTATTGTTTTTTTAGAACAATGCAGTACTATTGTTGACCACAGTAAGGCCAAGGACTTATTTGGGTGCATTTGTGTCCACTTCAATCTTCGGTCCACGTTTGTTGGGGTGAATTGGGGTGGAATTTTTTGTTTGAGCTTCAGCTCTTGACGTTGGCTTTATGAAAGATGGCTTGTGCAAAAGCTAAGGTTGTTTGGCAAACCCAGTTTCCTCCCCCTCCGCTTCGGCCATAGGAGTGCACTACAGCCGCGGCAACGGGCCCGTCCTTGCCGCCTTCTTCAGCGGGTTCAAGATCCAGCCTAGGACACCGACAGCCGCAGCAGCTTCACCACCAGTAGCTGTAGCAGCATCACCATCATCAACCCCCGCTCCTCGACTCTCCAGCCCCGCTCGGAGCACGAATCCTAGGCTCTGTGAGCTCACCTCGTTCACGGATCAGGACGATGACAAGAAGGTGGCCTGGGGCATTGATAGCCGCAGTAGCTTCATCGCCAACTAGGGGGTGGCAGGCGCCGGCCAGATCTACGAGCAAGAGGGGTATCGGCGGTGCTCCGAGTAGGAGGATGCGGCGCTGCTCCGAGCAGAGGGGCGATGACGCTTGAGGACTCGCGCAAACGCTTGTCTCTGCCGAGCGAAAAGAAACTACAGGTGAAAATAACGATTCGATCACTTGACGGTGACAGGTGGTTAATTTTCACTCAAAAGCTATGGGAAGCTACTCAATATGAGCTATACAGCTTCCTGTGTAATGTTGGCTTTGGTGGGCTTCCTAGCTTGTGAAACCTGATCCGAGAAGCTAGTTGTTTGTTTGAACTTTGAGCTTCTAAGGTCAAGGTTACATATTAGGCGTTAGGTGCTCTCTAGGAGGTGACCCACCGCCAAGAGCCTAAGCGAGCCTAAGCGTTTTAAGGCATTTTTCTAGACGGTGGCTAATACATGCATAAATACTTAAAAGAAAAGGAAAAATAGAAGACCAGTGGTCATAGAATGGGGAGAAAGAAGAGAAGGCCCATTTAATAACCCAAGTCTCCCACAGTCCCACCGTACCCCCCCACTACATCATATCCCCTCCCCTCCCAACCTCTCTGTTCCCATCTCTCTCACTCCCAAACTCTGCTAGTTCCTGTCACTCGCCCGCTCCGTTGCCACCGCCCGACATCGCCTCCATCCCCACCAATTGTTGCCACCCCCGCCGACGTTACCTTCTCACCCACCGCTGCCTGATGTTCATGTTGCCCCCACACGTCCCTACCTCGGCGGATCTATCCGTCGCCACTATTGAAAGCTCTAGTTTGGTTTTGACTAATTGATGAAACCCTAGGTAATAACCTTTGGAGGTAATAACCTTTGGCTCTAAGTGAATATGAGATAGGTTGGCATGCACCAAGCATTGGAGCAAATGAATGATGATCATAATGACAGTGATGGCCACGGTGATGATCAAGTGCTCAAGCTTGGAAAAGAAGAAAGAGAAAAATAAAACGGCTCAAGGCAAATGCATATTTAATAGGAGCATTTTGTTTTGTCACTCAAGACACCAAGTGAGTGTGAGTGGGTTTAGGATAGATAGCCGTATTATTAAGAGGGGTGAGACTCGTATTGAAATGCGGTTATCAAAGTGGCACTAGATGTTCTAACTCAATGCATATGCATTTAGATTCTAGTGTGTGCAACATCCTTGAAAATGCTTTGTGAAAATGCTAACACACGTGCACAATAGTGATACACTTGGTGGTTAGCACTTGGGAGCCAGGGTGAAGAAGTTGAAGTTGAAAAGGAGGAGTTTGGTGTGACCGGACCCGGCTGTGGTGACTCCGGTCACCCTAACAGAGAAGGCGCGGCCTCGGGTCCATGACCGGACCCTAGTGGAGGAACGCAACCGGACTCTGGGGGAACATTGTTCCCGGCTCTGGTCATTGTGATGTGGCGCGTAGGAGCGGTGCAAGTGAGGACCGGACTCTAGTCGAGTTCAGTCATGGTCGAGCGAACGCGTCTGATCGTGAAAATCCTCTCTGGATGCTTACTGGACTCAACCAGACTCTGCTCGTGGGTGTGTTCGGTCATTCTTCGATGAGTCTGGTCTCTGGTTTAGTGGTGCGGGCGTGCGCGCGATCAGACTTTGCTCTAGTGAGTTCGATTAGCGTCTGGCATGAACGGTCACAACTTGAATGTTGGCGCTGGCATTTGTGACCGTTGGGAATCAACACTCGGCATGTGAAGGAGGTGACACATGGCGTGAATCCGAGGACCAGACACTGGGTGCAGCGCGTCTGGTCACCCTTGCATAGGGAGCCCAATGATGAACCTAATGGCTCTATCTTTGGAGGGGCTCTATAAATAGAAGTTGGCCGGCTTGGGCTCACTCTCTTGGCCATTTCTTTTGAGAATACACCCTAGTGAGCCTAGCCATTCCTCTCTAACTCATCTTGCTTAATTGATTCAGCATTTGGTGAGATTGGAGAGAATCCAAGTGCATTGCTTTGAGTGATTGCCTCTAGAAGCACTTGGTAATTCTGTTTCGCTGTAGATTTCGCTTGTTACTCTTGGTGGTTGCCGTCACCTAGATGGCTTGGTGCAGCGAGAATCATTGAGCGGAGGAATGTGATTGCCTCCGGGTCCGATCGGTGGATTGTGAGGGGTTCTTGTGCCTTCCCCGTGGGAGATCATGAAAGGCAACTCTAGTGGATGCTCGTGGCTTGTGGATCCACATCTTGTGTTGGTTGTGCGGCACCCGGTAGCGGGTTAGGCGTGTGATGCCGATTAGCGCGTGAACCTCAAAGTGGGTGAATCGCTACAACGGGGACTAGCTTGCCGGCAAGCAAGTGAACCTCGGTGAAAAATCATTGTGTCAGTTGATATTCATTGTGATTGATTTTTCGCTTGCCTGGTTCGGTATAACCATTCTATCACTCTCTTGTATTTACATTCTTACTTACATGTGTAGTGATAGCTGTAGTTGCTAGAGTGCTCTCATGTTTAGCTAGTTGCCTAGCTTGTTAGTTAGTTGATTAGTTTTTTGCTAGCTAAACTAGTTGTAGAGAGTAGCAACTTAGCCTTTGTGTGTCTAGAGACATTACTCAAAAAGAATTGTGGATAGATGGCTTGCCTATTTGATTAGAGCTAGAGCAAAATGCTATTTCACCATTTAGTGTACTAATCACTTGCTCTAGTGTTTTTGTAGAAACTTTTATAGGCTATTCACCCCTCCTTTAGCCATTTAGGACCTTTCAACTGTCTGACACTGCCTCTTCCCCTACCGTCTGTCGCTACCTCACATTAGATCCTCCCCCATATTGTCGCCCGACCTCCACGCCGCCCCCACGCGTCCCTACCTTGGTGGATCTAGCCGCTTTTTGCCAGCAACAGTTGGGCAGCCGCCTAGGTACCTGCCTACTGTGGCAGAACCATCCAAAATAACACACCGTGGGAGGCACTTATCTTCCACTAGACACTAAGCACCCCGAAAGCAAGCTATATCGGACGGTTCCGTCAAGCACACCCTAAGGGAGAACTCGAAAAATCCACATTTTTCCTCTAGGATCCAATAATGAGAACGAGTTTACAATAATTAGTCCATTTCATACAACAAGTGTTCTTAGAAATACATTATTACCATACCAACTACAGAGTGCGGAATTTAAACAGTAGAATTACAATAAACATTTAACGATAAGGTACAAGGATCCGTCTGTGCCCACCAGAAGAATCCTCCACGTAACAGCTACTCCTCAAGCTGCACCTGCAACAGGGGTAAATAAACCCTGAGTACACAATGTACTCGCAAGGCTTACCTGACTAGTGGGAATAATTTTCTGACTCCAAAGGATATAATAGGCTTTATGGTTTGCTGGGTTCCCTTTTTGCAAAAGCATTACTAGCAGTGCATCCTTATGTATGTATTTTATTAGCAATCATGATTAGTTCATTAGCTAACCATTCTATGTAAGCACATATTCTCCTTTCAAGCAAGAGTTGAGCAATAAGATCCATTGCACCATCTTTCATCTTCCAGTTCTTACTACGGTGCTAGATCATAGACAAGTCATACCGTACTTACACGACAATTCACGAACCAATGTAGCCCAGCTGGGTACCCCAAAACACACACCCCGATTATACCCTAGGCACAAGCAAGACCAACCCACCACTCTCTTGTCAAGGGGTCTAGGTCCCCATCCAAACTTGGGCTCCAAGCCCCCACACCAGAGTCCTAGACTCAGTGTGCTGCTTAGACCTCCACCATCCCCGCCTCCAATCAGTCGGTCCGGAAAGAGCCGAAGCCCATGATAAGAGAGCAATGAGCCTCCCACTCCCATAAGCAAGTATGTGCTCAGGATAATAAGTCTGTGACCTAACTAGAATCCAATGCAACAGCCGGTCCTTAACCGACACGAACAAGAAAAACAATATAACCAAGCTATGTCCCATTAGCCACGGGACACAACCTACTATACCCACCAATATCCATACCATATCCCTGCCCGGTCTCCATTTTTCCTTTTCACCATTTTATCACGAGAGTGATAATAATAATCACCTATTGTGAGTAACGGCAGGTTACTCACGCTATCGATAGCCTAAGCATAGCAGCTACTCGACCTATGCTAGTAGGACTCATAGGTAGGTTTATCTATGCATTTAGTTTGAATATAAATCCTATAACGTAAATGCTCATCACATATATATAGATCCAGTGATTATGCACCAGGGCTTGCCTTGGGCAGATGCGGTGTCAACTCAGTCAGTCAGTGGTGGCTCTAGGACCTCCTCCTGCACGATGATCTCCTCCTCATACTCCTTGATCACCTCCTCAAACTCATGATCTCTGATGGTCACGATCTCCACCAACTCGTTCTCTACATGCATGCGATGATGATGAAACACTTAGCATTGCGGCAACAACAACTCCTAAAATAAGAATACACATGGTAAACTACTAAGCTAGCTCTAATGACTAAGATACTAAGCTAACTATCATCTTCATCAAGTATAGTGTTGGGTTCAACTAACAAACACCTAGCTTTACAAATGAATGATATATCTCTATTTCTACTAATGATTTAATGTATATTTGAAACAAAGAGCATTTAACTACCCTTATGTTAAGTCCATTCTAAAGCTACAAAAATTACAGTGAGCACATAATAATACCATGAAGCTATTGTAAAATTTTCAAAGCTAAAGCTATCACCATTTTGCCACAAAAAATCCTACAATATTTAACCTAATAATATTAAGCACTCTCAAATGATTTAATAGCTCCTGGTATTAACAAGTATATATATGAACTAAATACACTAACAGATAGAGTACAATTTTAGGAAAATAACAAAATTGGTTTCACAATTTTTGGATACCTACATGATTTTATATTAATTACCAAAATTTAGCTCGGAATTAAAATAAAAAGCTATTTCTATTCTCCACGAAAAAATGCAAGCGCGCGGCGGCCCACAGGCGAGGCCCACCGCCCTTGAGAGGCTGGCCCACAATGCGAGGCGGCCCGCGGCAGGGAATCCCACGTGCGCTGGCACATTAGCAAAAACGCCCCTGGACTTTGAGCAAAACAACCCGCAGTCCACGTTACTATTTCTAAAGACAGCGACTTTGCAGCGAAACCCTCGGATCTTTCTCCCCTTTACAATGGCAAGGCCTCCGGCCTTCCCTACGTGCTCTGACGTGGCGAGCGGTGGTACTAGCGCTTGTGCCGGCCACACGGGACCCACGCTGACCTATCTACGAGGTCGACGCTCACCTAGGGTTCGATGCAAGACGATGGGCGGCGGTTGCACAAGCTGGGACGCCATAGAAGGACCTCTCCACGACGGCCGGCACCCTGTGGCAATGGCAATGGTGTCCAGGTGAGCTGCAGCAACAATCAAGGCGGTAGGGTAGTGGATGAGCGACGACAACTCACCAGTGACCTTATCGAGAAGCTGGCTCGGCCGGAGATGACCCAAGCGAGGCTGGCCATGTGCGCGCTAAGAGGTGACGGCAGACCGCAAAGGCACGGCCATGTCAGTGGCGAGGAGGCAGCACTAGAGCCATGACTAGCGTGTGCACGATGAAGAGGGAGCCAAGGCTAGCTAGTGGTGTAGAGGAATTGATGTGGGATGAGGTGGTGGAGGCTGGCCATGGCACGGGCGGTGACGGGCCTTAACGGCACGACGGCGGGCAAAGCTCCAAATTGGAGCTTGGCGTGACGTGAGTCAAGGCGGGGTGGGGTCGGCTGGAGAGGGGACATGAAGGCAGAGACACGAGCTCGAGGAATTGATGAGAGGTGCTCGCTCTCTGACTTCACAGTGACGCGATGCGACGGCGGTGGAAAATAGAGGGAGAAAGATCGAAAGAGAGAGACGGCATGGCAGGTGGGCTTGGCTCGTCCACGCCATGGCGGGACATGAGCGGCGAGCTCAGGAGGCCCACAAGTCGGTGCTACAGATAATGTGTGCGTGTGTCCGACCGACGTGGCCCGCGTACCATAGTTCCATAAATGGCATGGCGACGGTGGCTCGCCCACGTGCGCGCGGCAGAGGCGACGCACACAGGGGCGACAACAGTGTAGAGGTGTAGTGGACTAGAGCAGATGTCACGACAATGCGACAGCAGCGGTAGTGTCGCGACGCGAGGAGCAGTGGCGGACGTGTCGGCTGCGCAGTGCGGGACGGGGCAGGTGGCAGCAGCGGTGGCTCTACGCGGCAGGCCAGCGGCAGCCGAGCCATGGCCAAGCCAGAGTCGGCCACGGCCGCCCACGTGTAGTAGCGTGCGCACACGCATGTGCACGCGTGACCAACACGGCGACGCCGAGCGCCTGAGCACGGTGATCGCGGTCATGCGACCAACCAGCTTGAAACTGATAACGCGCATGAATTTTAAAGCGCTCAACATGACCAAACGGTTGCTCCTAAACCTAAATCGTCTTTACCATGCTCAAGATGGCACATGAGACTACCAAATCAAGCTATAATAGTACACCATTCCTTAACCCAATCTCTCACAATAAATTGCTAAACATAGCAGTGTCTAACTATTGACAGACTTGAAAATTACTAAGTTTTTTAGCTGAATTTGATTTCCATTTGCGATTTCTAAGCTAGTGAAAATATTAGCTAGTAATATCATTTTTTGACCGCAAGTATTTTACTATCATCTACAAAGTTTGGGCTTCCAACTTTATTAAGGTGACACATATATGTTCTATAGCATTTTTGCTTAATAAAAATTGGTTTTAAACCCTAAGTGATATAACATGACTATCGAATCAACTTTCGTTTCACATTTTAGTTGATTGTTTCGAGTTACAAAAATTTAGCTACACACATTATCACATGCATTAACACATAAATATGATGCTCATGACATGTTTTAGCAAGTGATTTACGGTGTAACACCGAGGGTGTTGCAAATCTACCCCCATAAATAAAATCTCGTCCCGAGATTTCATGTGCCTAGTGTGGGAAAATAGATAAGAAATAAATTTTGATTTAAACAATTACCTCGATGAACTAGAAAGAAGGTGGCGATAATGCTTCAAGATGTAGCTTTCTTGCTCCCACGTTTCTTTGTCCTCCAAGTGATTTTACCACTGAACTTTATAAAACTTCACCACATTGTTTCTAGTCACTCTTTCTTTTTCCTCTAAGATATTGGCAGGATGCTCAATATAAGACAAGTCAGGCTGGAGGGAAAGTCCTTCAATTTCCACAGCTTCATCGGGGACTCGCAAACATTTCTTTAACTGAGAAACATGGAAGATATTATGCACCGTTGACAAAATATCTAGCAGCTGGATACGATAGGCAGCAGAACCACACCGGGCCAAAATCTTGTAAGGTCCAACATAGCGAGGGGCTAGCTTTCCACAGACACCAAATTGATGTACACCTCTCATGGGAGATACCTTGAGATACACATGATCACCAACTTCAAATTGCAAGGGCCTTCTTCGCTTGTCCGCATAAGTTTTCTGATGGTTCTGAGCTGCTTTCAAATGACTCTGAATAACACTAACTTGCTCTCGAGCTTCTTTGATAAAATTAGGTCCAAAATAACCATGGTCTCCCACCTCAACCTAATTAAGCGGTGTTCTACATCTCTTCCCATAGAGAGCCTCAAAAGGTGCCATATGAATGCTTTCTTGATAACTATTGTTATAAAAAAACTCAGCTAGAGTCAAGCATTCGTCCCACTTTTCAGGAAAAGAAATGGCACATGCCCTCAACATATCCTCAAGTACCTGATTGACTCTTTCTGTCTGATCGTCAGTTTGTGGATGATAAGTTGAACTTCTAAGGAGATTAGTACCAAGACATAGCTGAAGTTGCTCCCAGAAATGAGAGACAAAAACCAACCCTCTATCAGAGACGATAGTAAGAGGAACTCCATGCAGGGTCACAATCCGGTCAAAATATAACTTGGCATACTTTTGGCTGAATACCTTGTATCCACTGAAAGGAAATGAGCGGACTTGGTAAGGCGATCCACAATGACCCAAATAGAGTCATACCCCTTTGCTGTGTGGGGCAAACCCACAACAAAGTCCATGGAAATATCCTTCCATTTCCAAACAGGGATAGGCAAGGGTTGTAAAAGTCCAGGTGTACGCATATGGTCTTCCTTAACTCTTCCACAAGTGTCACATTCCGTGATGTACTTGGTGATATCCTGCTTCATATTTGACCACCAATACAAGTGGCGCAAATCATGGTACATCTTGTTACTTCCTGGATGGATGGACAACTTGGAGTTGTGAGCTTCATCCAAAATTTTTCTCCTAAGCTCATCACTTGAGGGAACAACCAATCTGTTCTTGAACATCACTACCCCTTAATCATCAATACTAAAATGTGGACCACGCCCTTCGGCAATTAACTTCTTGATATGCGAGATTTCCAAAACATCTTGCCTTTACTCTATAATAATTTGCTCAAGTAAATCTAAGACTAGAGCAATATGAGCTAGTATCTCAGCGTGGTCGAGAGACGAGGGTGCTTCTTCAACTTGATACGACTTCTGGATCAAAGCATCAGCTACCACATTAGCTTTTCCAGGATGGTAATGAATCTCCAAATTATAATCCTTGATTAGCTCCAACCATCTCTGTTGCCTCATGTTCAGCTCAGACTGAGTGAGAATATATTTGAGTCTCTTGTCATCTGTATAAATATGCACTTTATTTCCCAACAAGTAATGCCTCTAAATTTTTATAGCGTGCACCACAGCAGCTAGCTCTAAATCATGGGTGGGATAATTCACCTCGTGCTTTTTTAGCTGGCGTGAAACATAAGCTATCACATGTCCATCCTACATAAGCACACATCCCAATCTAGTCCTTGAGGCATCACAACACACATCAAATGACTTGTCAATATCTGGTTGGGCAAGAACAGGAGCAGAGGTAAGAAATTTCTTTAGGGCTTAGAAAGCTTCTTTACAAGTCAGACTCCATACAAACTTTACATTTTTCTGGAGCAACTTGGTCATTGGTTGGGCTATTTTGGAGAAGTCAAGAATGAAGCATCGATAATAACCAGCAAGACCAAGGAACTGACAGATCTGATGCACTGACTTTGGAGACTTCCAATTTAACACATCTTGTACCTTGCTTGGGTCTACAGAGATATCTTCAAGTGTCAGAACATGTCCTAAAAGCTGCACTCGATCCAACCAAAACTCACACTTGCTAAATTTGACATACAGCTTGTGTTCCCTTAATCGAGTCAGTACTATCCAAAGATGATGTGCATGCTCTTCATTGTTCTTGGAGTATATCAAAATATCATCAATGAACACCACTACAAACTTGTCCAACTCCGGCATGAAGACTGAATTCATGAGATACTTGAAGAATGCAGGAGCATTGGTGAGACCAAAGGACATGACTAGGTATTCATACAGCCCATACCTAGTAGAGAAAGATGTCTTTGTTATATCTTGTGGTCGGATCTTAATTTGATGATATCCAGAATGAAGATCAATCTTTGAAAACACCTTGGCACCCACCAACTGATCGAACAAAGTATCAATACGAGGTAAAGGATACTTGTTCTTAATGGTTACCGCATTGAGAGGGCAGTAATCCACACATATCCATAGAGTACCGTCCTTCTTCTTCACAAAAATGGCTGGGCAACCCCATGGTGTAGAACTAGGATGGATAAATCCCTTCTCCAATAATTCCTCTAACTGCTTCTTCATTTCTGCTAGTTCTTTAGGAGCCATGCGGTAGGGACGCTATGAGACAGGAGCAGTGCTAGGTTCTAACTCAATAATAAACTCTACGTCCCTATCTGGTGGTAATCCAGGTAGATCCTCAGGGAAGACATCCGAAAACCCACAAACCACAGGAATAGAGCAAGATCAGGAGAAGCTTCAACATGAACAACAACTGGTAAGGCTGGATCTGAGGGCATAAGGATAGACATCCTATCCTCAGAAGAAAGAAGTCATAACTCAACAACTCTCTGCTTAAGGTTCAAGACTACCCCATAAACTCGCAACCGTTCATGCCTGTAATTGCATCTATGCCTTGCCTAGGCAAAGCACCATGAACTAGAGGCGGTAAGTGTGAGTGGCTAGCACTAATCCGACTGTGTTTGTTCGAGTATTAATGCACAACTGCACACCCGGAGTACTGATTCTATAGGCAATAGGAATAGCCAAAAGAGATAAATTGTGCCTCTGTGCAAACCCCATGGTCATGAATGAATGTGATGCACCAGAATCAAACAACACGTAGGCCAGGTGGGAATCAATGGTGAACATACTAGCCATCATAGGTTTATTCTACAAAATCTCCTCAGCCTCAATGAAGTTAACTTGTCCAGAGCGGCTTACGGGCACCTTCTTCTTGATAATTGTCCTCTTGACCAGACAGGAGTTGGCTGAAGGCTAGGAAGAATGCGTAGGCTGGTTCTGTGGACACTCCCGAGCATAGTGACCTTCCTTGCCACACTTGAAACAAGCACCAGGCTTGTTCCCTTGCCCTTGACGAGGCGGAACCTACTGTCCCAGAGACTGTTGTTGCGCCTACAGAGTAGGTGCATGGTACTGAGCGAGAGGTGCCTGGTAGGTCTGCTGAGGCTGACGGAACGACTACCCACCCAAAGACTAATACGACACCCGCCTGGCAACCTATACCTTCTAAGCCTGGGGGTGACTAGAAGACCCAGTAATCACTCACTTGCGCTTCCACTTAGCCTGAGAGTCATGCTGAAGTCCCTCCATGGCAATAGCAGCATTCATCATAGCACCAAAAGTCTAGTAGTTCCCTATGTACAGTTCCTTCTATAGACTGCAAGAGAGGTCGTGATAGAAACGGTCCCTCTTCTTCTCATCAGTATCAATGTGGGTCCTAGCATACTATGCCAGATGGTTGAACTTATTCACATAATCCATCACAGACATGGTCCCTTGCTTTAGATCCAGGAACTCCAACAGCTTCCTATTCAGCACACCAGCAAGAATGTAGTACTCTCTGAAAGCAGCGGAAAACTCCTGCCAAGTCACACGATGGTCCACCGGCTACAGGGCATTGAACGTGTCCCACCATGCACTGGCAAAACCCAACAGCTGCTGCACTGCAAAGCGCACCTTCTGTTCTTCAGTTACAGTGAGCAGCTGAAACTTCTACTCTAGAATACGAAGCCAATGCTCCGCATCCAGAGGCTCAGTAGTCGGCGTGAACATGGGTGGGTGCGTCTTCAAGAAATCCTGGTAAGAACAGGGCCCCTCGGGACCACGGGCACCACCCCTATTCCCGCCATTGCCTCTGTGGCCTCCATGGGTGAAGCCACCAATGGCCCGGGCAAGCATCTCTAAGGCACAGGCTGACTCACGCCGAGCAGCCAGCATCTCTGCCATTTTCTCCACATGAGTCATCGGAGGTGGTGGTGGCAGAGGAGGAGCCAGAAGTGGGGACTCGTGGCTCTCCCCATTGTTGTTCTCATTGCCACGACCACTTTCACCTTGGCCTTCGCCAAGGCCACGACCCATCCTAGCACTAGTACTCCCATGACTAGACCTCAGGTTCATCTGTAAACAGATAGGAACCAACCATTAGGAACAACCCTCCAGATTAGGAACATGAGATTTAGAGAAATGATAAGACTTTTAGACGAAGCATTCTTTTAGGTTATCCAATCAATTCACTAATCTAATTTATACGTGTGGGGGGAAGTTTAGTTTAAGCAAGATTCTCTTTTCATGATGCATGCATCGATCTACCTGTTCACTCAAGCCAAAATATAGCGGCATTCGCAAAATTTTTTGACACATCGCACACTCACTTTCTGCTTGCTAAACGATTCTTACATAGCGTAAATTAGTGTACCTGCAGAAACTTGATTAGATAAAACCAGTGCCGCTATCCTAGATAGACCATATTGCTAGGGCTTATACTTATTTATATAATTTTATCGCATCCTACTTTTTACAAAACTTTTGTTGGTCAAACTTTAAGTTTTGAAAAGAGTTATGAAACTCATTGACTCATTACTGTCTCTGATACCACCTATGGCAGAACCACCCAAAATAACACATCTTTGAAGGCACTCGTCCTCCACTAGACACTAAGCACCCCGAAAGCAAGCAATATCGGACGGTTCCGTCGAGCACACCCAAAGGGAGAACTAAAAAAATCCACGTTTTTTCCTCTAGGATCCAATAATGAGAATGAGTTTACAATACTTAGTCCATTTCATACAACAAGAGTTCTTAGAAATACATTATTACCATACCAACTTCAGAGTGCGGAATTTAAACAGCGGAATTACAATAAACATCTAACGATAAGATACAAGGATCCATCTGTGCCCACTAGAAGAATCCTCCACACAACAGCTACTCCTCAAAGCTACACCTACAATAGGGGTAAATAAACCCTGAGTACACAATGTACTCTCAGGACTTACCCGACTAGTGGGAATAATTTCCCGACTCCAAAGAATATGATAGGCTTTATGGTTTGTTGGGTTCCCTTTTTGCAAAAGCATTACTAGCAGTGAATCCTTATGAATGTATTTTATTAGCAGTCACGATTAGTTCATTAGCTAACCATTCTATGTAAGCACCTATTCTACTTTCAAGCAAGAGTTAAGAGCAATCAGATCCATTTCACCATCTTTCATCTTCCAGTTCTTACTACGGTGCTAGATCGTAGACAAGTCGTACCATATTACACGGCTGTTGACACCGTTTTTTGCACGTGTCAAAATGATCAGAGTGGGCTAATCGGCAGGAGGAAAGTTATCAGATACTGCCGATGTACCGATGAAAATCAGCTTGTAAAGATGGTTGCCATGAATGGTGGTGATCGATGGAAAGGTTGATTTAGACTCGGGCGCTGCCGATAAGGTTGGAGATGTTAGTGTCGATGCCGATGAAGGAAGGCTTGAAAACTATCGCCGATGAAACAGGAAGTATGCCGATGGAAAGGAGGTCGGTGAGAATTCCATCGAATTGAGGCGGACAGGAAATAGATAGGAGTTGATTTCCTTTTCTATATTTGTTAGAGTATGATTCATATAAGAGTCACGTGTTTCCTTAGATATGGACTTGGTGTCCTAGTCGATTTGGTTATGTCTCTTTGGATCGTGGTATAAATATAGATTGAGGGCAATGTAATATAGATCAATCAATATCAAAACCAATTTTACTCCTATTTGCATCTACTTACTTTTCTGGCTGACTTCATCAATTTGCATATTTTTCCTTTTTACGAAGTTCTCATTGATTCGGCGAGTTACATCGCTTCAAAGGCGACCTTCGGCGATTCTCGAGTTCCGCGTGAGTACCTCTTGGTCGTGACTTCCGGGCGCGATCGTTGTCGAGGACCAAAGTGCTCAGATCTTCATCCTTGTCGATTAACAGTCAAATCGACCGCACGCTTTGGATATCGACGGTATTAGCCCTTTATGTTTTGAGATCAACTTTTGCATCAACACATCTTTTGGCACGCGCCAGTGGGACCAATCAATCCGATCAATATGAGCAATCCCGAGATCGATTCAGTGGAACATTATCGCGTATCGTAAGAAGATCTTAAGGAAGAGCAGAGGCGTGCCATGGAAAAGGCTATAGAAGAATACAGTGCAACTTTGTCTCGAGATCATTTAGCTTCGAACAAGAGTGGACAAGTCATCCGAAGCAAGATTTGCCGTTGCCTCGGCAGAAAGTTACCTTTGACTCCAACTCGTAAACTTCAAGAGATGGTTAATTCTCGCAAAGAATCATGCTTTGATTAATCATTCCAATGTGCTGTCCAATATCGTTCATAATGCTGTGGTTCGAACTCTCAAAGAAGGACAAGCGCCACCACATTACGTTGGGCCCGCTTATCACCAACCAGAGCCCAGATCTGTCAATACTCCATCGGCTCCCTCGGCCGCTAGGGGTGTGGTTACTTCTCCTCCAAAGATCGGCAAAGCTTACCTAATATTCAATCTACACCAATACGATCGATCCGTACTACCAGGAGGACGAGTTCAGCTTAATACAGATCTATCGGCATTAGCTATGTCAGCCCTCGTGGTCTCGTAATAGCCGATTCCTCGCTAATTGGTGGGGATATGGTATGCCTCCCGAGTCATCCGCTTTCAACTCGGGTTACCTCAAGTGTTTGATGCGAGGAAAAGCTCCTATACCATCGGCCGTTTACCGATGGCTCAAGTGCCTCAATATACCACAAGAACTACCGCGGCAACCAACTCCGTGGAGGTTTCCAGATGCCTTTGGTTCAAACACCCAATTCAAGTCCATCGGCAAGCTTATCGCCGATGCAAAGCAGAAAGCCCTCGCTATGAGTCAAACTGGGGTTCGGTTCATGCCTCAAGCTGGTTATAATTATCCAACAATGTCAAGAATTACCAACCATCGGTAAGTTTTGTACCGATGAGTTCTAATAATGGTTGGTCGTGACGCTTACTGCTCAACATACAGCTCAAAGCAAAATCAGAGGGTTGCGTGGATTCAACAAGGTCATATGCAAGCTGGTTTCAGAATCAAGCATCGGCAATTTCAAATTGATGAATCCTTTCCAAGAGGTTAATGGACCACAAGTAACGGCAAATATGCCGATTGTCGGAGATCGGGCCACAAAGATATGTGGAGGGATATCAACAGTACCTCCCAGAGAAAGTCACTAGTTCGCTGCAGGAGGTCGATGCTTTTTTGGGCCGATAAGATAGCGTAAATTATGAAGGATCAGTTTGGGATAAAGCCCAAGGTCAATACTTATTCTTATCGGACTCCATACCCTCCCCGCATATGATTTAATTCTCTCCTAAATCGGTACAAGGTACCAGATTTCACTAAATTCTCTGGGCAAGATGATACATCAACAATGGAACACGCCAATCGCTTCATTATTCAATGTGGAGAGGCAAACTAGCAGAGATGAATTAAGAGTTCGATTATTTTCATCATCTTTGTCGGATCGGCATTTACATGGTTCATTTCATTACCACCAAATTCTATTATTACTTGGGTTGATCTAGAAAACAATTTCATAAGTATTTCTTTGTGGAATCCATGAAAAGAAGCTTACCGATTTAGTAAAATTGAGACAACAGAATGATGAATCGGTAGAAAGCTTTGTGCAAAGGCTACGAGATGTAAAAAATAAGTGCTACAAATTGGTGTTGGATGATCGGCAATTTTGCCGATCCGGCTTTCCAAGGGTTATTGCCACATCTTAAAGATGATATGCTTCTCGTGAGTTTGAAAGCCTCACTATCTTGTGCAAAGGATCTCGATCAATATACTAGGGTTTTTGAACCTAAAAAGAATTGGAGTAAAAAGTATCATTTGTTGAAGAAGTAGGAGATTCTCGATTCGATGAAGAACCGCTTATCGGCTTAGCCGAGTGGGTTAAGAATAAAAACCGATATCTTGTCCCTTTGGTCGTAAAGAGCCGTAAAAGTTTACCTTTGATATCACCAAGGCCGACAAGATATTTGATCTTCTCGCTTCAAGAGGGCCAAATTAAGTCGTCACCTAATCATGTGATCCCATCGGCAGTAAGAGTTGAAGAAGATCTTGTAATTTAAATGGCACAATGCAACTTCACACAAGTACAAATGAGTGTAAGGTGTTCAGCAATAGTTACAATCGGCTATTGAACTGGGAGAATTAAGTTTGGTACTTCCAAGGCCCGAAGTCGATGAAAATTGATCAATACCCTTTCCAAAGAAATATGTTGGAGGCCAAAGGGAAGACCAAGGTATTGACGCCAGAGGTCGCTAAGAAAAACGATCGTTGATCCCCAACATCGGATAACTACCGATGATGCAAAAAGTAAGGGTTCTTGGGAGAAAGCAAGAGGTTCCAAAAACCCTCGACCGGCATTGTGATTACCCATCGAAGGCAAAGCAGGAGGGTTGGCGCCAAACAGAAGGACCCGATCGACGACAAAGCAAGAAGAGAGATGTCGGGAAGAATGGTATCGCATAAAGATCATTGAGGTGCCTGCTTTTTCATCCATTGCCGGGAAGAAGGTATTAAATTGCTAATCGCTGAAAAATTGCCCGAGTGCAATGGTTATTATGGGGTCAATCGGTCGAAGGAGGTTTCAACTCGCAATCGTGGTTTATTTATCAATGAGCCGATCAGAGGCGAGCATCGAGGCATGATCGGTCAAAGCGATTTAGTGTACATGAGAGGCTTGGTAAACGCTACTGGATATTTTCCAAGGAATCAAGAGGAGCTTGAGGAGATGACAAACGCAAGAGTTCCCGATGAAGAAATATTCTACTGTGGACCCTAATATACGCTGTAGAATCAACGGGGACCGTTATCACCGGTGGTTTGGAAAACCAAGTTTCTCGATGGTGCCCGGAGGGTCCGACAAAGACACGTAAAAGGAGGATGCAACGTGAGCATCGTGGAGGATTTATACCGAGAGGAAAATTCCTCCAATGAGAGGAGGTCCGGTCATCGCTAGCAAGGTGTAAAACACAAAATAAGGGTCCATCGGCAGATGTTAATATGGTATTCATGTTGCCGATGGAGTTTTTGGCACTATCTCGATAATGAGGAAGAAGTTGTTCTCTCCGATCAAGTAGCTCAGCTTGACACTAGATCCAATGATGACTGTTTTTGAGAAACCCACCGATGATTTAGAGACAAAGATCTTAAGGCTTTGTTTGTGAAAGGCAGAGTTGATGGGCAGCCAGATCTAAGATACTTATCGACGGAGGGGTCTGCGATTAATATTATGCCTTATGTGATGTATCGAAAACTTGGTAAGGGAGATCAAGACTTGACCAAAACCGATATGATGTCAAGGATTTTGAAGGCAATGTGTCACCGGCTAAAGGGGCGAGATGCGTTGAATTGACCATCGGCAAAGAAAACCTTGCCGACGACGTTCTTTTTGTTATTAATGGCAAAGGTGCATATAATCCGCTTCTAGGGAGGGATTGATTCATGCTAATTGTTGTGTTCCTTCTACAATGCATCAATGCCTCATACAGTGGATTGGGGATAAGATTGAGTTTGTCCCTGGTGATTCTTCTTATATCATCGCATCGGCAGAATCAGATACTTATGAGCGAACTAAATGCATATCAGGAGAAGTTTGGGAAAAAGAGTTCCTTAGAGTTGCTGATTATGAAATTACACCGATCCAAGCAGTCGGTTCTGAAGAAGAGTTTTAATGGATAGGTTTGCCGATGATGGAAAATTAGGTCAAGGGTTCACATCGGCAGATGATTTAGTAGAAGTAGATATTGGTGATGGCGATAGGCCAAGACCTAATTTTATTAGTGCTAAGTTAGATTCTAAGTGTAAGCAGCAAATAACTGATTTGTTAAAAGAGTATAAAGATTGTTTTGCTTGGTATTATACTGAGATGCCTGGATTAGACCGATCGATAGTTGAACATCTGTTACCTATCAAATTGGATTTCGCCACATCAGCAGCCAACCGCATACCGATGCAACCCTAATATACTTCGACATTAAGGCCGAAATAACTAAATTAATTGAGGCAAAGTTTATTCGGCAAGGTCGATATGCGAGTGGATCTCTAATGTGGTTCCTATTTATAAGAAAATGGAAAACTTCGTGTTTGTATTGATTTCGTGAATCTCAACAAAGCAACACCGATGGATGGCTATCCAATGCCGATTGTTGATTTGTTGATTGATGTCGCAGCCGGACATCAAATTATCGCCTTCATGGATGGTAATGCGTGTTACAATCAAATATTCATGGTCGAAGAAGATATTCCCAAGACCGCTTTCAGATGTCCGTGTCATGTAGGGTTGTTTGAGTGGATAGTCATGACGCTTGGTTTGAAAAATGTCGGCGCTTACTTATCAAAGAGCTATGAACTTTATTTTTCATGAATACATCGGCACATTAGTGGAGATCTACATTGATGATGTAGTGATTAAGTCCGGAGATATCACAAAACATCTAGCCGATCTCATTTAAAGATAATCGGAGTGCACAAGGAAGCATGGATTGAAGATGAATCCTAATAAATGTGCATTTGGTATATCGGCAGTCAATTCTTGGGTTTTATGGTGCATCAATGGGCATCAAATCAAGAGGGAAGTCTATTGATGCAATTAACAAGGTGGTTGCTCTCGCCAATAAAACTGAATTGCAATCTTTGATCGGTAAGATTAATTTCATTAGAAGATTCATATCTAATCTGGTTCGGGTAAGATCAAGGCTTTCAAATCCATTACTTAAATTGAAAGCCGATCAGAATTTGTATGGGGAGCCGAGCAAAGAAGCTTAGCCCTAGATGAAATTAAGAAATGTTTAACAAATCCTCCAAAGGCTAGTTCCACCTCAACACGGGAAACCTTTCAGTTGTATTTGTCAACCGATGATACCGTTATCTGTTCAGCTCTTATTCAAGAATTTGAAGGGAAAGAACATGTTATTTATTATTTGAGCGTAAGATTAGTGGATGCCGAGACAAGGTATTCGCCATCGAAAAAAAATTATGTCTGTGTTTATACTTTTCTTGTGTCAAATTAAGACATTATTTGTTATCTCGCCAATGTACGGTCATATGCAAAGACGACGTAGTCAAGTATATGTCGTCGATGCCTTATATTAAGTGGTAGAATCGCAAGTGGATTTTAGCATTATCGGAATTTGAACTACGCTATTTAATCGACTAAGGCGTTAAGGGGCAAGTTATGTCCGATTTTGTCACTCAAAGATTGTAATACAATGGACTCTCCGGAGGTTGCTCCTTGAACACTTTTCTTTGATGGGTCCACATGTGGTGAAGGAGCGTATCGGCATTGTGTTGATTTCACCTCAAGGAAGGAAGTATGAGTTTTCATTGCCGATTGTTGCTACATCGACAAACAATCATGTGAATACCAAGCCTTGATAAAAGGGTTAGAATTGTCAAGAAGATACGCGCCGATGTCGTTGAAATCTTTGGTGATTCTATGCTAGTTATAAATCAATTGGCTGGGATTTATGAATGCCAAGTGAAGTTTTAATTTCAGATTATGAAAGATGTTTGCAATTGTTGAAAGGGTTTAGAGATTTTTGTCTTGAACATATTTCTCGATCGATAATGAGGAGGCTAATCGACTAGCTCAAAGATGCTTGTGGTATCAACCTTATTCAGAAGTGCTAACATCGCAATGATACCGAAGGATCGGAGAAAGGAGATTGTCAATTATTTAAAGGATCCATATAAAAGGTTGAAAGACGATAAGGTTCCAAGCTACCAAGTATGTGCTCATCGATGATGAATTATATTATCGAACTATAGATGGAGTTTTACTCGATGTGTTAGCAAAGTGATGAATCAAAAGTTTGATGGGTGAAATTCATGAAGGAGTGTGTGGAGCGATCAATCCGGCTTTCAAGATGAAGTGGATGATCGAAGGAATGGATACTATTGGCCAACTATTCTTGAAGATTGTTTTAAATATTTTAAAGGATGTCAGGGTGTCAAAAGTTTGGTAATATTCAAAGAGCGCCGTGATCGGCTATGAACCCTATAATTAAACCTTGGCTGTTCCGGATGGGCTATCGATCTCATCGGTCGATTTATCCGCCATCGAGCAAAGGACATAAATTTATTCCGTTGCTACCGATTATTTCACAAAATGGGTTGAGGCAATTCCTTTAAAAAGGTGACATCGGCTAATATGATCGATTTTGTGAAAGAGCATATTGTTTACCGATTTGGTATTCCTCAAACTATCACTACCGATCAGGGTGCTATGTTTACATCGGGAGAATTTGATGAGTTTGCTATAGGTATGGGAATTAAAGTTTTAAATTCTTCTCCATATTATGCTCAAGCTAATGGTCCGTACGAGGCTTCTAACAAAGAGATCATCAAACTCATTAAGCTTAAAATTAAAGAAAATCCTAAGAGGTGGCATACAAGATTAAATGAAGCCTTGTGGTCATATCGGATGTCATGTCATGGTACAACCAAAGTAACGCCTTATCGCTTAGTATATGGACACGATTTAAAGATTGCCTTTGGGAAATTAAAACTTGCTCTAGGCTTAATACGTTCTCAAAATCACCGATGTACCGATGATTATGATACTCTTATGAAGGATGGGTTGGAAGATGTGGCGGGTCATCGGTTAAGGGCTTTAGTTAGCATCAAGAAAATAAGAAAAGAGTAGCCGATGGTATGACAAGAAGGTGAAGGTAAAGGAGTTTGCCGATGGAGATCCTGGTCTGGAAATTGATTTTACCGATTGGGACTAAAAGTTCAAAGTTTGGAAAGTGGTCTCCTAATTGGGAAGGTCCATATCGGATAAATCAGCCTGTTCCTGGTAACACATATATTCTAGAAACCCTCAAGGGGTTGTGTTTCCCAGAGCATTAAATGGAAAATATTTAAAGAAATATTACCCTAGTATCTGGATGGATGCATAAAAGTATAAGTGCCGATAATAAATTCCCTATCGGCTAAAATTATACAAGGATGTCAATGTCTCATAAAGTGCCAATGCAATAGACAAGATTTACAAGTTTAACAAGGATTGATAGCCAATATCGCACGCAGCAAATCTGGTCTGGCTTCCTTCATTTCTTTGATGTCTTCATCGGCAAAGACCTCCACAGCTTGAGTTTTTTCTTCATGGCCAAGGCTTTATGAGCCTGGATGTCTCTTTCTTTGTCAAGGGCCTTGATGGCATCGGGTAGTGGCTTTTTCTTCTTGTTGGGCATGAGTTAAGGCTGCCTCGACTTCTTTCAATTCAGCCAATAGAGCCATCCTCTTTGCCGATAAATCTAAGATTTTCGCTTAAGTTCAGTCACCGAGAAGTTCGCAAGTTGCCGATGCCCTTGTGCTTCTCATCGGCAACTGCTTTAGGTGTAGCATCTCTTCTTTGAGTTGAGCCCGAGCTGCTCTATCGGCAATGCGCTGAGCAGCCCGCTGATATTGCGCTTGGCGGCTTTCTAAATGGGCTGTTGGGAAGAGTGCTTCTTCAACATCGACAGGACCGCCACGGATTGTTTTGAAAATTGCCTTTATGGGTCCGAGTCATCTACCAGTTACGGCGGTATCCCGTCAGAATAAGTCCAGAGAGCTTCCAACTTGGACTTAATTTCGCCGATATTGTTCCTAGTGCAAGGAAGAACTTGTTTCCTCTCCATCATCGCCGTAAACGCCAATGGCAAAGGAAAATATAGGCTGTTTGGGGAGTCTTGTTCCGAGAAAAAAAAAAGGTCATTAAGGATAAGTATGAATATTATAAATTGACTAGGTCAATCGGCTTACCTGCTTTCAAGGCAATTTCAGACTTGGTCGGAGGAAGCAGTACCGAGTATGCCGTGTGGAGGATCTATTTGAGCTTGCCGATGGGATATCCTCTGGCCTCATCGGTATTTGGCTCTTGGGGTATGATGACCGATGGTATGTCCTGATAGGAGGATTAATCGCTTGCTCGCTTGCATCGACCGATTCTCGCCGGCCATTATGTAGACGCTAGCGTATGTGGGGATCGGCATGGACTTCGTCATTTTGGTCGTGCCTCGCAGATTCGTTAAGCTTTTTGCGCTTGGCTTGGGCCTCAAAGAACGGTTGGTCTGGGGGGCATCGGCACTTGTTGGTTGTGGAGCTTGAACATCCGCACGCTTGCCGATGTACCCATTTGTTGTCGCAAAACAAGTGTAAGGTATGATATTTAATGATAAAATGTAAAATCAAAGGAATACCTCTAAAGGTTTGTCGAGGTAGTGGTGCTTGATGTCGGAGGAATTGCCGATGACGATCCAAGCAATGGGCTCTTACACCGATGATTAATGTTAATACAGCTTTGTGATCGGCATGAGTAGAAATAAACAGGTTGTTACCTTGAATGCCTTGATCGTGGTTGTAGCAAAGAAGCCCAATGGAGTGGCCCTAGTCAGAGCCAATTTGGACTTGGAAGTGATGGTCTTGGCACGGGTCTTCCGGTGAGTCAAAGCAGCCTAAGGTGGGGGCGTTGTAGCCGATCGGTGATATCGAGAAACAACAGTCAAGATCAAGGGTTTCACACTTTTGCTCATAGATGGTGCTGGGTTGTTAAACTGTCACGAGAAAGTTAGTTACCGATATATGAAAGGAAAAGCGTATGGAGTTAAAAGAAACTTATCGCGTCATCGGGAATGGCGATTCGTGGTCGATCATGTGCCGATATGTGTGAGCGTATGTTGCAAACAGCTTGTTCCTCCACTCTCGCCACCATTGCTTATATGATTCGGTGATGAAAGATGTCGACGCCCGATGGATATATCGACATCCGTAGTATCGGCATCGGGAGAGTCGCACTACCCGCTCCAACTGCTCCGCAGTGATTGTTTCTCCGGTTTGATCACATCGGCAAAACAAAGTTTGATTGGCGCTGCCCAAAAGCCAATTGACGGGATACCGCCGATGGATTGTAAAATTCATACGTGATATTGGTGTTTTTCCCGCCACCAATGTGTTTATCGGGATTGCCTCGGGAGTAATGATGGCCATCATGAGTTCATTATCTTGATTCAGAGTGTCATCGGCAAAGTTGAAAAGAAGGGGAATCTGTTTTTTCGTCAATATAAGGTACCTGTGCCCTATGATCACGAGAAAGACCATTGTAGAAGCTTTGGAAGAATCACGATCCGTCTTCATTGGCCTCTGTTCTGTGGAGGACAATTATGGCTTCACCAAAATTGAGGGGTGAGCGTGTTGTCGATTCCTCATCCCCAAGCACGTGGTCTTCAAAGAATTTCTCGTGGGAATTGTTGGGCAAAGAAGTCCCATTGCAGACGCTTGTGCATATGGGCATTCAACCACATGTTGATAAACCACCACGGGCCTCCTAAGTTGCCGATGGGTTCGCCAAGCAAAAGTTTCGAGACACTTGATGAAGAAGATGATAAGTGGAGCTCGTAAGGTATCGCCAAGAGGGAACCTTACACCATTGGCCAAGAGTTCACCGCTGGGAGGAAGGCGTTGGTTGGTCCCACCGATTGACCACAGAAGATAAATTTTTCTAACCACATATTCAAGAATGTGGCATGTTCCGTCTCCGTTAATCGTCTCCCGGTCCTCCGCATTCTTGAATATATCCCGTCCAACCGCCGATGTTATGGGTATTCACCCTATATTCTGATTTTTCGCCATAGATGGAGCCTTCATCGGCAGCTTGAAATGTCCAAGCCAAGTGAGCATGTAGACATCGGCAAGTGGGAGAATGGGCCATGTCCAAACATAAAAGTGTTTGTTGTGTCTCGACTGAAGTAAGCAAATTTGCAATCATCATTGACTCGTTCTTTTGCATATCGGCAATGGATAGCCTAATGCATTGGTCTAGCTTCCGCTCGCCCAAAGGTACTTGCATCGACTGCTGACCCTCAAGTACCAATCTTTCCACCCTTTGGTGGTTTTGGGCCAAGATCGGAATGTATCTTTCCATAAATTCAGAGAGAAATTTTGGGCTCTAAAAGGATTCGTTAACCTCTCGCATTAATCGATCGGTTGGATCCGGGTTGCCCATTGGTCCTAGACATTGGAAATGCGGCCGATCGGTTGAATAACTAATTTGTTGCTAAGTTCCTAAGTTTAGAGGATCCCAAGAACAAAGAAAAGAGAAAATTACCAACCTGTATGAACTCGCAAAGACCAGAGGAATCGAGGTAAAAAGTAACGGAAGTGGAACGAACCGCAGGACGCCAAGTTGATTGCCATTATCTTGAGGTAGATGGGGGCACGAATGGAGACTCGAGGTTGACGCTGGAGAAAAGTTCTTGTTGGTTGAGGTCGCACAGCTTGTTCGCTTTGAGTCGCCACGGAAAGAGAGAATGCCAAAGATTAGAGTCCGAGGGTAGAAGACGAGCTGCTCCGGAGAAATCTATTTATAAGCCGCTTGGAGTAGGGGTATTCTCGGACTTATCTCTATGCCGCGCGCATGTGGATCGAGGTGGTTCGGGATGGATATGGTAACTCGCTCGCACGATAATCAAGGGATTGTACAGATGATTTGATGGCAAGTAATCATTACTTGCAAGAGATCTCGGCATGATGGGATATTTTAATTCTCGAAATGGCGCATTATTATTATGTTAGGATCTTGCCGATGGATTATTGTTTCGATATCTTAACCATAATCAGGACAAGAGTGGTTGGAAATTATGCGATATTTATCGAGGTGCGTGAATCAGACTAGATTTGATTAGATTTGATAACAGATCAAGTTTTGGCTTGGAGGATGAGTTACGGTAATTGGGCTTAAGGCAAACGTTATTCGAGTAAATTTCGGAGCATTAATGGTTTTATACTCTCAAATTGGGGGCATGTGTTGACACCATTTTTGCATGTGTCAAAATGATCGAGTGGGCTAATCGGCAGGAGGAAAGTTATCAGATATCTACCGATGTACCGATGAAAATCAGCTTGTAAAGATGGTTGCCGATGAATGGTGGTGATCGATGGAAAGGTTGATTTAGACTGGGCTGCTGCCGATAAGGTTGGAGATGTTAGTGTCGATGCCGATGAAGGAAGGCTTAAAAACTATCGCCGATGAAACATGAAGTATGCCGATGGAAAGGAGGTCGGTGAGAATTCCATCGTAATTGAGGCGGACAGGAAATAGATAGGAGTTGATTTCCTTTTCTATATTTGTTAGAGTATGATTCATGTAAGAGTCACGTGTTTCCTTAGATATGGACTTGGTGTCCTAGTCGATTTGGTTATGTCTCTTTAGATCGTGGTATAAATATAGATTGAGGGGCAATGTAATATAGATCAATCAATATCAAAACCAATTTTTACTCCTATTTGCATCTACTTACTTTTCAAGCGACTTCATTAATTTGCATATTTTTTCCTTTTTACGAAGTTCTCATTGATTCGGCGAAAGTTGCATCGCTTCAAGGCGACCTTTCGGCGATTCTCGAGTTCCGCGTGAGTACCTCTTGGCCGTGACTTCCAGGCGTATCGCTGTTGTCAGGACCAAAGTGCTCGTATCTTCATCCTTGTCGATTAATAGGTCAAATCGACTGGCACGCTTTGGATATCGATTTGGGTATTAGCCCTTTGTGTTTGCAGATCCACTTTTGCATCAACAACGGCGATTCATGAACCAATGTAGCCCAGTTGGGTACCCCGAAACACATATCCCGATTATACCCTAGACACAAGCAAGACCAACCCACTACTCTCTTGTCAAGGGGTCTAGGTCCCCGTCCAAACTTGGACTCCAAGCCCCCACACCTGAGTCCTAGACTCAGTGTGCTACTTAGACCTCCACCATCCCCGCCTCCAATCAGTCGGTCCGGAAAGAGCCGGAGCCCACGATAAGAGAGCAATGAGCCTTTCCACTCCCATAAGCAAGTATGTGCTCAGGATAATAAGTCTGTGACCTGACTAGAATCCAATGCAACAACCGGTCCTTCACCAACATGGACAGGGAAAATAGTGTAACCAAGGTATGTCCCGTTGGCCGTGACACAACCTATTACACCCACCAATACCCATACCATATCCCTGCCCGGTCTCTATTTTTCCTTTTCACCATTTTATCATGAGAGTGATAATAATAATCACCTATTGTGAGTAATGGCAGGTTACTCATGCTATCAATAGCCTAAGCATAGCAGCTACTTGACCTATGCTAGTATGACTCATAGATATGTTTATCTATGCATGTAGTTTCAATATAAATCCTGTAACGTAAATACACATCATATATATATATATATATCCAGTGATTATTCAAAATAAGGGTTATGCACCGGGGCTTTCCTTGGGCAGGCGCGGTGTCATCTCAGTCAGTTAGTGGCGGCTCTAGGACCTCCGCCTACATGAGGATCTCCTTTTCGTACTCCTTGATCACCTCCTCAAACTCATGATCTCCGATGGTCATGATCTCCGCCAACTCGTTCTCTACATGCATGCGATGATGATGCAACACTTAGCATTTTGGCAACAACAACTCTTAAAATAAGAATACACATGGTAAACTACTAAGCTAGCTCTAATAACTAAGATACTAAGCTAACTATCATCTTCATCAAGTAAAGTGTTGGGTTCAACTAACAAACACCTAGCTTTACAAATGAAGGATATATCTCTATTTCTACTAATGATTTAATGTATATTTGAAACAAAGAGCATTTAACTACCCTTATGTTAAGTCTATTCTAAAGCTACAAAAATTACAATGAGCACATAATAATACCATGAAGCTACTGTAAAATTTTCAAAGCTAAAGCTGTTACCATTTTGCCACAAAAATTCCTACAATATTTAACCTAATAATATTAAGCACTCTCAAATGATTTAATAGCTCCTGGTATATACAAGTATGTATATGAACTAAATACACTAGAAACTTAACAAAATTGGTTTCACAATTTTTAGAAACTACAGGATTTTATATTAATTACAAAAGTTCAGCTTAGAATTAAAATGAAAAGCTATTTCTATTCTTCACGAAAAAGCTAAACTGATTTCGGCCCTACGTGGCCCACGTGACGCAGCACGCGCGTGCAAGCGCACGGCGGCCCATAGGCGCGGCCCGCAACGCGAGGCGGCCCGCAGTGGGGAATCCCGCGCGCGCAGGCACATTAGCAAAAACGCCCCTGAACTTTGAGAAAAACAACCCACAGTCAACGTTACTATTTCTATAGACAATGACTTTGCAGCGGAACCCTCGGATCTTTCTCCTTTTTACAACGGCAAGTCCCCCGGCCTTTCCGCACGCTTCGGCGCAGCGAGCAGTGGCACTGGCGCTTGCGCGGACCACATGAGACCCACGCTGACCTATCTACGAGGCCGACGCTCACCTAGGGTTCGACGCGAGACGATGGGCTACGGTTGCATGAGCCGGGATGCCGTAGAAGGGCCTCTCCACGACGGCGGGCACCCTACGGCAATGGTGACGGCGTTCAGGTGAGCCACAGCAACAATCAAGCCGGTAGGGTAGTGGGTGAACAATGACAACTCACCAGTGACCTTACCGAGAAGCCGGCTCGACCGGAGACAACCCGAGCGAGGCTAGCCACGTGTGCGCTTAGAGGTGAACGGCGGACCGCAAAGGCACGGCCGTGTCAGCAGTGAGGAGGCAGCACTAGAGCTACAACTAGCGTGCGCACGATGAAGAGGGAGCCAAGGCTAGCTAGTGGTGCAGAGAAATTGGCGTGGGATGAAGTGGTGGAGGCTGGCCACGGCGCGGGCGGTGACGGGCCTTAACGGCATGGCGGCAAGCAATGCTCCAAAATTGGAGCTTGGATTGACACGAGTCAACACAGGGTGGGGTCGGCTAGAGAGGGGATGTGAAGGTGGAGACGCAAGCACGAGGAATTGATGAGAGGTGCTCGCTCTCTGGTTTCACCGTGACACGACGCGATGGTGGTGGAAAATAGAGGGAGAAAGAGGGAAAGATAGAGATGGCACGGCAGGTGGGCTCGGCTCGACCACGCCTTGGTGGGACGTGAGCGGCGAGCTCAGGGGGCCCACGCGCCGGCGCTACGGACAACGTGTGCGCACATCCGATCGGCGTGGCCCATGCGCCGCAGTGCCATAAATGGCATGGCGACGACGGCTCACCCACGTGCGCGCGGCAGAGGCGACACGCACAGGGGCGGCAACAGCGTAGAGGTGCAGTGGACCGGCACGGATGTGATGATGATGCGACGGCAGCGGTAGCGTCGAGACGCGAGGAGCAGTAGCGGACGCATCAGCAGCGCAGCGTGGGACATGGCAGGTGGCAGCAGCGGCGGCTCCGCACGGCGGGCCAGCGGCAGCCGAGCCATGGCCAAGCCAGAGGTGGCAATGGCCGGCCGCGCGCGGCAGCGCGCGCACGGGCGACCAACGCGGCGACACCGATCGCCCGAGCGCGGTGATCGCGGCCACGCGACCAACCAGCCTAAAACCGGTAACGCGCACGAATTTTAAAGCGCTCAACACGACCAAACGGTTGCTCCTAAACCTAAACCGTCTTCACCATGCTCAAGATGGCACATGAGACTACCAAATTGAGCTATAACACTACACCACTCCTTAAGCCAATCTCTCACAATAAATTGATAAACATAGAAGTGTCTAACTGTGGACAAACTTGAAAATTCCTATGTTTTGGAGCTAAATTTGATTTCCATTTGCGATTTCTAAGCTAGTGGAAATATTAACTACTAATATCATTTTTTGACCGCAAGTATTTCACTGTCATCTACAAAGTTTGTACTTTTAACTTTATTAAGGTGACACATATATGTTCTATAGCTTTTTTGCTTAATAAAAATTGGTTTTAAACCCTAAGTGATATAACATGACTATCGAATCAACTTTCGTTTTGTATTTTAGTTGATCGTTTCGAGATACAGAAATTGAGCTACACACATTATCACATGCATTAACACATAAACATGATGCTCATGACATATTTTAGCAAGTGATTTATGGTGTAACACTGAGGGTGTTACACCTACCCCCTAGGCTAGACAGTACCCGCTTGTTGCCCAGCGCACAGGCGAGTGCGGAATAGCGCCTTGTCTAACATTGTCTAAGGTTCAAAAGATGGTAGGAAACCCAAACAAACAGGTCAAGTTCCATACTACCACACAACATATTTCAACACACATAGATTTAGGTGGACACGACTACATCTAAATGGGCCTAAAGGAAGCACAGTTACAATCGAGGAGCAATAACGATTTATCTCGCCAATTTGCTTATCCATTTGTAATTTTATAGAAATTTTCCTCACAGCAGTACAAAGTACATGCATAAAATGGGGTCTCTTTCCCATGGGAGGTATGAATCTATCTAAAATATCACATCCTTCCCCTTATTTTGGTGATCTTTTGTTCATCAACGATTCAACCATCAACATAAAAGAATTCAACCAAACATGGGCCAGCACTAGGCTAGGTTTGTTCATCACTTGCACTGATAAGTGACAAATAATATATGTTTTAGGATTCAAACTCATAACCTCAACGTTCACGTTGTCTCGAGTGTCCATACCAGGTAAGTTATACGATACATGTGACTATACTATACAGCACATGCTATTCTTCTAACTATACAATTATGAATCTTACATTGTATATTTCACCCACTAATAATTAAAACAAAGGATATGAGATGAGAAGATAAAAGAAAGAATAATCCTAAATAAATAGATGCCATTGAGATAAATGCGGAGGGAGAATAAACAAGCAAAACATTGACTATATTTATTAACTAGCTAATTATGGGTGTACTTTAGGGATTAACCGGTAGGTAATAAAATCACAACAAGAACAAAATATGAAAAAAAAGAGATGGAGAAGATAATAAAAAGACCAATTCTAGATTATATAGATACTACTACAGATTAATACGAGAAAGAATAAACATCTTAGACACAAATTAGTATAGTTAACTAGTAACTTATTATACATTATGTAGCTAATGGTGGGGCTACTATAGGGCACCAGTGTGTTGGTCCCCCCCGGCCCCTCTCTCCTTTGGCACCGACTATCTATGGAAGCCACGAATTGAAAGTGATAATTCGACAATGATAGCGTGTTACGTAGTAGTAGTAGTGTGAAACCGTTGTATTGTAACCTTCTTGTCATTCGTGGACTTGGACAAATCAAAACCGTGGTCCTTGAGATGTCCAGAAGCCAACTCATAGTGGACTGAAAAGACTATTGCCTAACTACAATAGCTTGGAACTATTGGACTTAGTCTTGTTCTCTTTTCCACAAGAGTTGAAAAGTTGTGGAAAGAAGTAGCGAGAAACAAAATGGTTCAGTTAAAGTCATAAACCAACAAAAAAAAAAAAAATGGATTGACTGCTCCAGAAGGGGGATGGTATTGGATATTGGATGGACGATCGCAGCATGAAAATAGCGATACACAAGTGGGAATGATGCGTGCATGGGACGTATAAATTCATACGGGTTACGGGCACGGTATTGCATCTTAAAAGTACCTTATTTTCCTTCTCAATCCTTGGTTTTTAGCAAAATAAGAAAAAACCTCTCTACAACAACTTCTAATTCATGCTCCTAAAATATACGCAAAGCATCTCCAAGAGTTCTATATTATTTCCTCATAAAAACTTATAGTTTTGCAACTTTTAAAAAGGTATTTAGAGAAAAAAAAAGAAGGTCATATAAATGGTTTCTAAAAAATCAAATTTGGATCCCACATCAATTTTTTTGCATCTTAAAAGTACCTTATTTCCCTTCTCAATCCTTAGTTTTTAGCAAAATAAGAAAAAACCTCTCTACAACAACTTCTAATCCATGCTCCTAAAATATACGCAAAGCATCTCCAAGAGTTCTATATTTTTTCCACATAAAAACTTATAGTTTTGCAACTTTTAAAAAGGTATTTAGAGAAAAAAAAAGAAGGTCATATAAATGGTTTCTAAAAAATCAAATTTGGATCCCACATTAATTTTTTTTTATGCTTTTTTTTTTGTCGTCGGCACCGCACGGGCGCCATGAACCTTTCTCACGCCACGACTCCCCGCCGCCGCCGCCAACTCCCAACCAACGCCGCCACCACTCCAGTGGTGCCACGGAGCTCGGTTCTCGCGAGAAGCTCCAGCTCATCGGACCTCGACGACAACGCTCTCTGGTGGCATCCCGCCGAGCTCAGAAGCTTCCATCGCTGGAGATTTCGCTGGCCTCACCGCAACCGCTTCTCTCCGCAAGCAAGATTCAAATTAGTCGGGCGAAATGGATAAGCTCGGCAGCCCCAACATATCGTACAACCAGCTATCCGGCAACCTTGCGCGCCGCGAGGCTCGAGAACCTCATTATGCTCAACATCTCGCACAACACGCTTCTCCGGTGAGCTCCTGACACGCCTTCTTCCGAAGCTTCCGCCGCCGACATCGCGGGCAACCACCGATAGTCGGGCCCGGCGGCGACGAGGCCTTCTCGCACGCGGCCGCCTCTTGGCTGAAGTCTGGTGATGACGATCTGGTGGTGGTGGTGAGCGCTCTCCTCCCCGACGGCCAATTTACGCTGGCTTTCGCCCGGTCGGCAAGAATTCGCGGTGTCATCCACGGCGGGCGCCGACAAGACGCCTAAGGTGACCCTGCATCAAAAGGTGGACGAGGTGGTGCGCTACGACGTCGGCGAACGTGGGTCGCACGGGAGCTCGGGCATGGTGTACCGCTGGGCGCCCTGAACGGCGACTCCCTCGCCGTGAAGAAGATGTGGTCATCCGACGAGGCCGCTTCGCCAAAAGACCGCTGGCCAAGAGGTAAACAGCGCAGGAGACCGACACGCGATGTGGGTGACGCTTAACTTTACGCGGTCCCAAGTGAAGATTTCTAAAAAAACAAAGATCAGGAGGAGATTTAGGATACTTTTGGAGATGCTCTTAGTCGTGGATACTGTTTTCCTATGCTAATCGGTCGGTCGATCTAGGGGTGAAAGGGTATGGGAAAAAATAAAGAGTAGAAAAGTTCCTGATACAAATATATGTATGATAAAGAATATATAAAAGTGGTTATGATAATTTAGAGATAGTATTTCTGATATAAAATTATATTCTATATTTTAGGAGTGTATTATTGGAAACTCTTGGAGATGGCCTTTTTTTTCTCCTAATATCTTTGTAAAAGTTGCAAAACTATATGTTTTTAGGAGAAAAAATTAGAACACTCTTGGAGATGCTAACGCTAAGGACTGGTGGGGCTTGGTCTCACGATTTTGTTCACATCCCAACATGGACCAACCGTACCTGCATGCGGCCTTCGAGCATTATCTCTCGTGGAAATAATGTCCCATAGGCCAATCCATTCGACGACAAAAGTTTGCCAAACAAAAATGACGTTTCCATAGAGAGAGAACATCTTATTCCTTGCAAATACTGTCATTGTGTCAATCACTAATACAAAGCCATTTTCATAAACATGCATTTTTTTATTTGAGAAAAATTCATGGCCGGTCCTTCGACTTGACAAGGGTGTTATCTAGGTCCTTTTACTCTCAAAATATTATTACTGGGTCGATAAACTTGGCTTTGGGTATCATCCAGTCCAAACGAGTCCTAACTCCCGCTTATATACGCTGACATGACACGCTAATCAGTAAATTAACATGGCCCCTACATGTAATGTGGATCCTCCAACTTGGCAAGGGGTGTCACATGGGTCCTCTACTCTCAAATGCTATTTCTAGGTCTATGAGTTTGACTTTGGTATCATCTAGGTCCAGACGGATCTTAACCCGCTCAGACACTGTTGATGGGGCATGGAGCAGCGTTGGCTCTTTTACCGGTGGCGGCGGTCTGTCTTTTCCCGGCCACAATGGTGGTTGCATTGTATCCTCCCGTGATGCGAAGATGTCATAAGTACATCAACATTGAGTTTTTTAAAAAACTGTTAACCTAGAAACTATGAGATAGTTTTTATGCTTGTCAAATCACGTAGACACTACATATAAAAAATCATATCCCTCGATATAGTTGTTTCAAAATAATTTTTAATATGTCTTCTCTTTCTATCATCATATACCTATCACATCTATTTATATCTTGATTCCCATGTAGATATAGATTCTTATCTAAGAAATCATTTCTTCATCTCTCTTCTTTAATTTGTATCGCATCACCATTTTATTTAGTTAGTACCCTAATTAGTGAATATAAAACTTAGTTTATGGGTTGGGAGTGCCCTCGAGACCGGGGTGGATCCATGGATATCTCGGCAGGTCCATTATGCATTGGTCTTCCTCTCCATCTTCCATCGTCGTCAACATCCCTCATCGGCCCATTCATGGTGAGAATGTGGCAGATCCATGGGAGGCCACAGATCTGTGTGTGCGGAGGCGGCAAATCTGTAGTGAGACATACTATCAGGCATCAAACCATGGTGGAGCTTGCAATAAATCGACATGGAGGATGACTAGAGATGGCAATGGGTATATACTTGTCGAGTAATGTCATCCCATACTCATATCGCTAGACAAGAAATCTACTGTCGGTGTTTCGAGTAAGCACCGGCTAGTAAAATTGTATATTGCGCGTCTGATCCGGATGGTGTGCTAAGAGGATACAAGGATTATACTGGTTCGGGCCGAATGTCCCTACGTCTAGTTTCGAGCTGCTCGTGTTACTAGCACTGAGTTTGTAGTAGGGGGTTACAAACTGGCGAGAGACGAAGGAGCTCCCAAGTCTCTGTGGTGATACGGTGTGATATGCGATGCGTTTGTTCAATGAATTGACCCCCCTAATGGGATGACCTGCTTTCCCTTTTATATCCCAATGGAGAATAGGGGTTACAGCCGAAGGAAAGAGGAAAAAAGAAAGAGAAAATAAGGCTCCCGGAGATGTGCCGTCCTCCTCTTTACGTGGGTCCCGCTGACCCTATAGATCGTGGTGGCCGTGGCGTCGTACCGAGGTCCTGTTGGCCGCTGCGACATACGTGCGGGCGTCGTGCATCATTCTTGTCTTCCATCCCATCCGAGCGGATGGAATGGTCAGAGGTCCCCTGACAGAAGCCTTGCGGTGGGGGGGGGGCGCATGACAAATGCCTACCAACCGACGCCGGTTGATCGATGTTGACGGTGGTCGAGCAGGAGTTGGCAAGACAGTGATTCACGCTGGCCCATCATCGTGGGTGATGTGAGTTTTCAAAGATGGTTCGATGTGACCACTAGTCTCATCAGACGCAGCGTCCGAGACGTGCTTCGGGCGCAGTGCCTCCATGCCATAGTGGTTAAAGCGGTTCGAAGCCTACACAGGACCACCGCTTTGGTCCGTAGCGATCTGATCCCCAAGGATCGGGCGAGGCGTAAAATCTCTCCCGGGAGCGGGCGAGACGGAATCCAACCTCGGAGGGTTGGACGGTATGGGCCCTCCCGTGAGACCGGACGAGGCGTGTCCCGGACCCCTGGGTTGGACGATAAAGAAACCTCGCCCTCGGTGTCGGCGCAGGCGTGCCAGCCACGGGGTCGGCTTGGACGACGGCGAAACCTCGCCCTCGACGCCGGACGAGGCGGTCCGTCCTCGGGGTTTGGACGAGAGCGGAAACCTCGCCCTCGAGTCTGGACGAGGCCATAGTTACGTTTTTAACCATCGGATGAGGCGACGGACCGTCAAGACCTAATACCGGGTACCCAATGAGGTGGAACTAATAACCATCGAACGTTGACGCTTCCGGCCGACAAGAACGCTACTACGCTTCTTGCCCGAACGATTTAAAGATTGGTTCCGCCGCCCGACAAACCGAGGGTCTGGCTCGCTTTGCCCGACGGTAGCCGTGGGTTGGCTTTTGCTCGCCCGGACGTTCGAGGGGTGGGCTCCGCCGACGACCGAGGGCGTGCTCCACCACCCGACGGTTGAGGGTCGGCTCGCCTCGCCCGACGTCCGAGGGCTGGCTCCGCCCCACCCGACGTCCGAGGGCGGGCTCCGCCTCGCCCGACGACTGCGCCCTGCTCCTTCATAAAGACAAGCACAAGGTACGACAAGACATTCGAGTCAACCGCGGTACCGAGGGCCATGCCCTACATGCCTGTAGGAAGGTACTATCAGGATTCGACAGGACGGGCGCTTTAGGCCCTTTTTGACCTGACAGAGCCCGAACAGTGTTGTAGACACCGACTTTTGTCCCACAGTGTTGTAGGCGCCGCCACTAGCCCTCGGACGCGGATAATAACACAAGCATACGACAACCACTACGATCCAAGACAGAACTCACATCATCTACAGTGACGGACATATGGTCACTTCCCGCTCTACTACTCCCCAAGGGTCACACTCGGCCTCTCGACACGCCACGCACCGGTCGGCCGTGTAGGAAGGGACGCACCCACTTGCTGAAAGAGGCCAGGGCACGGCCCTATAAGGGTCAGCGAACACGCCATTCCTGACACGGTCTGCCATGTTAGCAGGACAGTTGGACAGGGAAAAAGGAAGACCCGGCTCCCTCGAAGTACCTTCTCTACCTTTGGTTTGTTCCTCTTTCTCCTGTAACCCCTGCTCCCCCTTAGTCTATAGAAGGGAGGGCAGGGCACCCCACTAGGGGGACGAATCATTTTTTCATACGGAAGACGACCGATCAATTCCACACACAACACACAGTCAAGCAGCAACCGAGTTCTTGACGTCCTTTTGACCTTTCCACCAGAGACTTAGGACATGTCCCTCTCTCGACTGTTTGTACCCCTACTACAAACCTTTTTTGGTACTAATAACATGAGCAGCAGCAAACTGGACGTAAGGACATTCTGTCCGAACCAGTATAAACCTTGTGTCCTTTAGTACACCATCCGAGCCTAACGCGCAACAATTATAAATTTACTAGCCGGTGTTTATTCAAACAATCGAAGCTGACGCTTCTTTAATCATTTGGTTTCGGATACCGGGTATAGATACCCGACATCTACACACTAAAATACCTATACTTACGCAAGGGTAAAAGAATCTACACATGTCTGTACCCGTGTTGGTAAAAATACCCGATGGGTAACCGCACCCGAATGCACCCCCCAATAAATAAAATATCACGAATATATCATATTTTAAAATCATGTCTTTGTTCGGCAAGCCAGCCGGGGTCGTTTGCAAGTTGCAACGCGCGTTGAAACGTTTATATAATTAAAAAAACGACAACACCTCTGACCGTATGACGATGCTGGTAACAACTTCCGCGCAGTCGCTTCCAACGGGTTGGAAACCGCAAACCAGGGCAAGACGGGGCTAATCTACCCATCGGTGATCAGAAATAGTTCTACTTTTTTAATTATAAAATAGTATTTTTCTCTCATATTAAATTAGCTTTATAAAATTAGCCATAGCAACAATTTGCCCACCCACCTGCTGCACCTGGTCCTAGGTTGCTAGGTTCATGCACCTGTCGTTGCTTGATGCGGACTGCCTGCTGCTGCTAGTTTGCTGCTCCCGCTGGTATTACCATCTTTCTATATGAATCCTGCGCCCATACCGCGGCCAGCCAGCGTGCCACGTCACCTGCTTTTCGCGGCCGTTGGATCGGGCGCGAGGACGGCCCAGATTGGGCGAGCCGTGGTCTTTTTTTCAAAAAAACCCTCGAACTTTAGTCGAATCAACCCGCAGTCTAGGCCTCCTCTCATATTTTTTTCCAAAAAAACCATCGAACTTTACCAAAATTTAGCCTCTCACCTCCATCTCGCCCTCCCCTTCCTCTCTCTCTCTCCTTCCCTCCTGATGCGGCGGCGGGTGCGCCCCACGCTCCGCGCCGCAGCGGCCCGTCTTCCGCCGCCGCCCAAGCCTGTCCTCCTCGCCGCGTCCTCGCAGCCGCCGTCCCCAACTCCGCGCCATCTGGAGCGGCGCCGCCCCGGCTCCACGCCGCGTCCTCGCGTCCACCCGCCGTCCCCCGCTCCGCGCCGTCGACAGCGACACCGCCACGGTCACCTCTGCCGTCCCCGCCCCCACGCAGCGTCCTCGCGTCCACGCACGCCGTACCGCGGCTGCGCTCGCCTGCACGCTGCTGCTGTCATCACCGGAGAAGCTAGATGTACCTCCCCTCGATGCTACTGCTGACCTCGCAGGAGAAGGCAGATGTAGCCCACTGGTGTATGCCTCCTCCACTCGATCTCCGGTTCCTCCGATTCCGTTGCCGTGCCGCCCACCGGAGCTTCACCTCCGCCTCTTTTCTTATTTTTGTTTAGCTTTTAATCCCTAGTGGGCAGGTACCTCTGGCCGCAGATCCATTTTCCCACGCGATTACCATCGCTGGCGGCCATCAACATGCTGTCCGTTCAAGAGACACAACTCCTGGTATGCTTCCTCTCCTGTTCTTGGTGGCCGCTGCATGTAATGTGCTCAACAGAATGTCAAATTCACGGTACGATGTTCACTACCTTTTAGCTGCAGGTTCGTGGATGTTTTAATTGCAGGTCCATGAATGGCCACGACCTGCATATGTATCATCAAGGTATGGATAAATCAGGATATTTTCGATGCGTACTTTACAATTGAACTCAGTCGATGCTGCTGGTGAAACGCACACACAAGGAGTAGTGATCAGATTTATCACTACACCTAAGCATATTTAAAATTCTTTCGTGTTCGTGCCTGCAGCTTGCGAGAGTTCCATTCCCCTTCAATCTGAGCAACCCGCCGATTTTAGGCGCACCAGGCGGAGACTGTTTGCAGCTTCCAGGACCGAAAACGGAGAGTTTTCATGCTTTCACTGCAGAAAATAAATGGATATTTCCCTTTTGCTCCTATGAGTTTCTTTGTGTTCAACCAATGCTGACGAACGCTTCTTCTCCTGCTACAGCTGACAAGAAGCATGATGAAGCCTCTGTTCCAAGAAGGTATATTGTTCGGTTCCAGCAGGATAAGTACACAGCTTTCCAACATCTTATGGAGTATTGCTTTAATTCTATGGATTTGTGGAAAAAATGTTGCTTACTGACTTTCAAGCTTCAATGTCTTTAGCATTCTGTAGTGCTATGTGTTGTTTACTCAATTCCCCTTTACATTGACTTGATTGAAAGAATCTGATTGAAAGAATATGCTAATATCTATTGATACTAATTCATAGTTCTCCTAAAAATGAAATGATAATGGAGCCCAAGAATTTGTCTGTATTTGGGGTGTAAAATTCTAGAAAAGGTCTGACCAAGTGTTTTTTTTTCTCCCAAAACTCACCCTGCATAAAGTTCTCATACATGTTACTTTTTCCATCTAGATTCATCACTACATGGGTAAAGGTCGTGACATTGTTCTGAGAGTGGACATTCAAAGAGCAGCAACTAAAAGACAGGTACTTGGAATCTGCAGTTCTCATATTATGCTGATAGGTCTGCCCTCCATCATGTTCAGCTCAAATCTTACTTGTTCTCCAAAAATACAGCCTCTTGATCCATGTTGCCTTCATTATCTAGAATCACCGTTCTACCTGCTCAGTCCGCTGGTACCATTATCACCATGCCATTTTTGCTATTTCTCTTCAGGACTATATTACCCTACATATCCATGTCCTACATGTCATGAGGCCTTTCGAGTTTGCAATATGCTAATCTATATCACTAATTGTTCTATACTGCCTATGTTCATTCTTATCTACTTTCTAACCATTGCATGGTTGCTAATGCAGCCACTCTGCTCCCCCATCCTCCTCGGCGCCCCCGCAATGCCGTGGGCTCACTATCTTACTAATTTGTGCACAGATTGCAGGAACTGATTCTACATTGGTGATTGGCTGAGATTTCAAAAAGTTACTTTCTTCTACATTAGAGGAACCAGGCAGGTCCTGTGTTGTTTTAATTTAGATATTCTGTACTGTCATACTTTTGCATCATGTTGTTATCACTTTTAACTAATTAACATTGCAATTTTGATGGATCTTTAATCTCAGGTTCAGATATCAATCGAGACAAGCTGATCTGTAGCAAGAAACAGATGAGTATTGATGCCAACAAATATTTCCAACTGAAAATTGAATTAGCAGTTTTCATGCTAATCTGTGCATGTCATAAATGAGACAAGACGACCTACAGCGAGAAACAAGTGAGCATTTATGCCACCAAATACATACAACTCAAATTCGATTAAACTTCTCATGTTTATTTCAGACTATGAAAGATTCTCAAGTTACACATAATAAAAAAATTATGTACATTTTATTTTGCCTTATTAGTCTTAGTACATCAAACACTTGTACCCACACTGCAATTAGTATATGATGATGTATACTTTATCATACATAGAAAGGATCAACTTGTTTTGATTGCAGCAAAGCATTCTGTTCAATCAAACATACTTTTCAATTTTCATACTAAAAACATATATTTTCTCCAACTATATTTTTATTATCAAACATTGTTCATACTATTGTTTGATCTAGAGGTTTCAAACTGCTCCTTATTTGATTTGTTCAGATATTGTGAGCAGGATGTTGGTAGCTTACTTGGAATCTTTATCCAGGAATCTTCCTACGTATAGAGACATATATGCAAAATGCACATATCATTAGCTTTGCTGCTGTCATTGAAAATCAAAAGGAACAACAATAATAATAGCTGTATATCGTATGGGAGTTTTTTTTTTCCAGCTTCTCTATTGTGTTTCCTACCACGTTAAACACTTGCAGATGTTTAGGATTATTTCAGAATTGGAAATGCCTGAAAATAATGTTTTCGGTTATCTGAGTTTCTTATGAGTTTTCAAATCTTGCTAAATGTCTTTGGGCATCTCTTTAATTCTATTATG